>JANAWD010000709.1:0-19848 GCA_027627245.1 Meripilus lineatus | reverse complement strand
TTGGAGAGCTTGTATAGGGAGAGAGGAGAAGAGTTTATTTGAGGTGGCTCAGATAGAATAGAATAGGGAGGGAGAATTCATCTATTTTAATCATGTCTAACTAAATTCCCTGTCTTATTGATCTCATCCCTCTCATGCTTGGTTGGTGAGTAGTGATAAGCAGAGGATTATATAGAGAAAGACATCATTGATGACAGAGAGAAGTGTTGCAAATTGGAAAAGATAGCAAAATAAAACAAGAGTTGACAGGGAAGGGATAGAGGAAGAAGGTATTAAGGGCAATAATGGTGAGAAGGAGCTGGAAGGGAATAGGAAGAGGAAACAAAGTGGAACAATCAAAAGACAATGCAATATTAGGTACCCAGACAATGCATGTCTCTCTGATATGGCATTCAGACTGTGCAGTTTGAAGTTCTCCTTCCCTCCTTTCAATCTCTCCAATATACCATTATTCATTCTTCTTCCTCTCTGTTCCTATTCCATACTCCACTTTCCCATTCTCTATATCATATTCTCTTACCTTACACTCATACCTCTGATTACTCTTTCTCCTCTCCCTCTTCTCTCTTATATCTACCCTATCCAGTGCATTCTCCTCTTCAGCACTTTGGTTCTCAGTCTTTCAGCTGATGGGATATAAGAGGGTAATCCTCAATATGTTAGAGATATGAGCATATCCATGGTGATGTGCTCTTAGCACTGCAAGACCTACTGTATCCAAGGAGGACTAATCTCGAACTTGCAATCCTGGCTGCAAAGGAGAAAATAAACAAACAGGAAAAGGAGTTTCAACAAGGAATAAGAGAAAGAGGATAGATATGAAGGAGAGGAGATGCAAGTGACAAGGGAGAGACTTTTCTAAAAGGTGTGAGGGAAACAGGGTCTCAACTGCCTTTGGAAAGGAAACAAGATGGCTAAGAGAAATGTGAAATGAGCTACGATGTAGCTATTGCGATTTATGACATCAATGTCAGTGACTACAATGTTGACTCTGCAATAAGCGATGTGCGATGTTAACTCTGTGATAAGTGATGTTGATAAGCTGCAATGTTGTGATGTGCAATATCGACTTTGTGATGAAGGAAGTAGAGCAACTCGTGGAGCTCCTACGAGATTGGGACAAAGGGAGATGAGTTCCTGAGACAGCTACTGATATGAGGGNANGGAAATTGACAGGGAATGGGAGGATCCAGTGACATCCTCTGCTCTAGTACAACTACTCTAGGTCTGTAGCTATATACTCTATCACTCTGCAATCTAGAGCCTACAGTAATCATACTATAAAAGGAAAGTGGAGTGAAAAAGGGTAAAAGACAGAAATGCAGCCTCCGAGCTTCAAAATCACGCATGGGAGAGTAGCGTTAATGCTGAGAGAAATGCAAGCGCCTAGGATACGGAGTTACAATAAAATCGAATGAGAAATGATGAAGGAATTAGCAAGATGGTTGAGATAGTGGGGTATGTAGGAGTTCTGCAATGATTCGCTTGTCGAGCAGTGACAAGTGCGGCGATCACAGTCGAACTTGGCATGATTTGGCATGTTGCAATATTGAACAAGTTGCAAGAAACCTAACATTGATTTGAACCTGATATCAATTTGACGAATAGTTGCTCCATAATAGTGCAGTGAAAACCACCTAAAAAGGCAATTTTAATAGCCTCTCAACTGGGGGCTTATCAATGGTGTATGATAAGTATCATTTTCTTTTCAATTTTTGGTCCTCTCATCCATTCTATATGCTCCTATTATAGGCTGGCTTGAGGATAGACTTTGCTCTGACTCTCTTGTCTTGTCTCTTTCTTCTCTATCACCTGCTTCTAAGGTATGTTTATTTTTTTGTTATCTCTCTATCAATCACTTACACACTTGTGATCCTGAATCAGATAAGAAACATATATGTTGCATCCCTCTCTTTGTCTAGATCGTGGTAGCTTCCCAGTACTAGTAGCTACCGCCCCTTCAGTGTTATTCTATCCTCTATATATCAATAGAGAATTCTTGACTCAATACTATCTCCAGAGGCAACCATGTAATATGCTCTTTGCTCGCCAATGATGATAAATATAAGACAATGTATTTCATCTACAAGGAGTATGTCATTGGTGCCAGGTGACATTATCTTCTAAGTAAGTTTATCCACTTTTCTCTCTATCTCACTTTCTAACCTTGACCTCTGGGTCATCTTATATTATATATCCCAGTTGTAGACCTATCAATAGTACCCTCTCTTCTGCTTCTAGCTTCCTCTAATACTGAACCACTATGTGTTAAGGTTTGACCCTCAATGCCAGACAAGTTAGAGACAGGGGGAAGAACACAGAGGGGAATCTGGAGTTCTGGTTGGAAAGGGGTCAGGCTGATTCTGGTGAGTGAAGGTAAACGACCTTTAAGTCAAGCTTGGGGTGTACATGTCATTAAAGGGAGTGTTTATATACTAGAGTGTGTACAGATTTGAATTGGTTTTCTGATAATAAGTATAATACAGCCGGTATATGGGTAAAAGGCATAAGAAAAATCAAGAAAAATTATAGAAAGATAGAGGGAGCAGGCCATAATTTTTGTACATATACATCAGGTCTACTGAGATATAAGAGAAGAGAGAAAAAGAGAAAATAAAATGTCTAGAGGAAGAAAGAAAATAATTAATCACTAGGATAGATAGTAGTGATAAAGGCATCTTCATACTCTGGATGTATCAAATGAGCAGGCCCAATTCTTGACCTGTGGTGATATACAGGTACTTTGGTTAGTACCAGAGAGTAGTAGATTGCCAGCCCTTCTAATAGTGTGAAGGTAACCAGCTCTGGCTGTGCCTCTCTAATAGAAGGATACCAGATCTTCAGTGCCCTGTTTTTGCAATATAAGCGACAATTTCTGCCAGTCAATAGATAAACTCTGGTGAAGACAAGCACCAAAGGTTGGAATTTCAATGCTAGTCAGCACTGATCCAGACCTTATCTGGTTTTCCCCAAAACACTAATGTGCTTTGCAAGTCACTGTTGAATGAGTTGTACAATCATGACAAAACTCAGAGCAATCATAATATATGATAAAAACAACAAAATACAAAAGAAATTACATAAATCACTTCAACCATCACTGAGCTATTAAGCTCGGAAATTGCAAAAATGTGTCTTTTCCTAACTAGCTCAAGCAGGGGCTTATTATCATATCTGAGTCTTCTCAGACTCTTATCTCTAACATACTCACCATATCAGTCAAACTCCAGATCTGACATATAAATAATAATAGAATTAATTAAGATTCTATATTCTATAGAAGCCTAGATACATAATAAAACAACTTATATTATAATCATAACCTATCAATCCAAGGCTTTGTATACAGATAACAATAGATACTCTAAGTAGGTAAAAATTCTGTATTCTCAGATTTTGAAAATTCAGATATATAACAAAACAATTTGTATTACAATCATAACCTATCTATATCTCAATCTCATACTAGTGTCCTCTATATACCAATATGAATAAAGGTAGCCCATTGAGATGCAGGGGCACCCTGAGCTCGCAACTTGCGGGCAATCCTATCAATAATTTCAGGCAAAGCAAGAAGACTAAGTGACCTGGCAGAACCTTCACCTAATCTATTGAATACTGAGTTAAAGAATTTCTCCTGGACTATCTTCTTATATTCTGATGTAGTACTCTCAACTTTGAGTTGCTGTATCTGATCCCAATCCTTGGGATTTTGTTGGATCCAGCGGTCGATCATGGGAACAATAGAAACTAGTTCTTTACCTTGAGATGTGAATAAAGCTGTATAGATCTCTTCTGCGATTAATGGCCCATTGTTATCAGTCATAGGCCTATTTTACCAAGTCAATGTCAAATCCTTTCATACTACTGATATATAAGTAATAAATAATACTTACCACTTAGTTCCAAGTATGCTACAGAACCCTGCATACAGCAATGCTGATGCAAGATTGATAGACTCATCTGGAATAGCTGGATCATTGGATGCTGTGTGGCATGCACTCAAGATAGCTGTGTGTGCATTTGGGAGATCAAGCTCTAGAATCTTCTCAACAGTTAGCCGTTTCTGATCTGCAAGAATAAATCCACTCTTCAGAGGATCCTTCTTGTCTTGCACACCATGGCAAGCAATATGTAGAATATTTGCATCAGGAAGTTTGCTAACTACATTCTCAACAGTTGTATCCTTTCCATCAGGATCTGGTTTCTCTGAGTTGCCAAGAGGGATAAGATTATTATGTGGAACTATCTCTAGTATCTTCTGAAGTTCATCTTTGACAGAAGGAAGCTTAATCATAGAGGCCCCAGGATTAGGCTGTGCCACAGTCAAGACTTTACAACCTGTAGGGAGAGAACGCTCACGAGCTCTAAGGAGTGCCTTGATAGTAGGTGTATATGATGAGATGAAGTAGTCAGAGACAGAGGTACACATTTCTCCCTTATAAATCCCAGCTGCATGAATGGGCATGAAGGAGAATTCTCCCACACAACACCACCAAATCCGTTCTCTTTCATTCAATGCAGGCTGTTATAGATATTTATGAGAGAATCAATACTAGATAAAAATGTGCAACTTACTGGAGGTCTTTGGTCAGCCCTTGCTTTTCCCTTGGTACCAGAGTCAGTAGTCTCCCATATTTTGTCAAGAACTGGTTTGGCTACTTGATCCCAGAGATACTCTAGAATATTCTCAACAGATTGAAATGAAGGGTTAGTTCTCTGTCACCCAGCACGATGATTCGATGTTGAAGCCATGGGGGAGCTCTCATCATTAATATAGAAATCAATATCTGTGCATTGAATCAGATTCCTTGATTTTGTGAAATTGGAAAGAGCAGTATGCCATTGCTTCAAGTGATAGGATTTGACTGGAAGATCTATAATGGCAAGACAGGATACTGTCATAATGATAGCAAGGCATGGTTGCTCTGTAGTACCAGATGCAAGAAGAATTACTATTGGACCATCAGTGGTGCATTCATCAAGTTCAAACTGCATATTGTTTTGGAGAAAATCTTCATACCCAGGAATCAAACAAATCTCCTCAATAATTTGACGTACTTCTTCATGAGCATAATAACTGTGATATCCAAGACATGAAGGATTAGATGAAGACACTATCCCCAAATGACATTTCAAGGCCATTGTTGCCTTCTCCCATCGGGTAAACAAGTTATGATTGACAGTAGACAAGGTGTGAACTATCCTGGTTGTACGCAAACTTTGAACCTGTTCCCACAGCAATAATCTTCCAGATTCAAGGATCTGAAGGGTCTGACCAATCAATAATTCTAATTCTGTATCTAAAAAATCGCTAGATATGATAAAGGCAATGACAATGTTTGATAAGAACTGCTTGTTAGTATTCAAGTTATATTGAAGTAGAAGTGTTGCTCGGGTACTGCCAGAAAACAAGTTTTGTTCCTTCACAATCAACAACCAGGTATAACACATCTCTGATACATGATGTTTCTGTTTGTCATACAAGTGCCAGTTAATCAGATACTCGAACCATATACTTGTTGCCATCCAACGACTAGAGAGTATTTGTTGTTGATCATTTGCAAGAGAATATAAGGAATCAAGTGTAGAATCAAGCCAATCAACAGAAGAAGAGATCTTATTACAGTTCTTAAGTATAGACAAAAATTGATCAAGCTTATCCTCATACCTCCTGAAATTAGAGCTGTGCGGTAGTTGTAGATCTACCATTGGAGTGTTATGATGTATCAATTGCTCTTGGAAATCCATCTGATCAATTGATCTGGGAATGAAGCTACATTTCTGATATACAACATCTATATATTCTTGCATGAGATCCTTGTTAGAAAGTTTGGGACTACATGTAGGTCCGAGGCATGTGATTGCAGCTGTTCGGAACCTCTCTGTGTATTCAGGGTGTAGTAGATGCAATGATCCGTGATAAGAGATATATATATCGATCAAGTTTGTTCCGGACTTGTTGAATGGTGTTCGGAATGCTATTGCCTCTTGAATGTCTTGAACCTTGCCGACTCTCAAGAATCGCTCATAAAGTGCGACTGCTAGGACAGTCGTATACATTGGCATACACTCATCAGAATTAGCAGCATTGCACCCTGCTCTGAGTGATGTGATTGACTCGTCAAGTTCAGCTTCGATTGAGTTCTCGAATATCAACAGGAGAAAAAAATTATATTCCATATACTCTAGATGATTACATAGTATTTGTCCGATCTCTCTCAGCTGTGGTAAGTCACCAGCGAGAGCAGCAAATTTGAGCTGTTCAGCGATGAAGCGATGAAGAACTCGAGCAGCATGTGGGACCACAGACACGGGGACAGCCTTGTTCAAATGCTCGAACGTTTCACGGATATCTGAGAATCCCCTGCCCATTTTTGACAGGTGTAGAATTGAAAGACTTCTTATCTGCAACCATTTGGGGAGGTCGTCCGAGTTAACTGACAAGAAGGGGAATGCCTCATCACATAGCGACAATGAACGCTCAGCATCGGCAACGTCTTGTTTATGAGTGAATCTGGTGAGAAGGTGCCAAGCCAATCCGTGGAACCTGTCCAGGGTACGAAAGTCTTCGAATCGCAAGAGGGCCTCTTCCGACTTGATCAAGCGATCTAGGTCGTCGGCACTGTGGGTTAACTCATATCGGAGCCTCACCAAAGTGGACATCCAGAGAGCGACAGGAGAAGGATCGCAATCGGGGAAGTGGGCGACTGTCTTGAACAATGAGATCGCCTCATCAATGTCATCGAGATCTCCTGTCATACGGAATCGTACCGCAAAAGTCATTGCTTTGGTACAGAGTGCAATGTATACAAATTCGAGATCGTCAGGATCGTAGTCGAAAGCATCAATTCGACCGATGATAGTCGTCAACTCGGGGATGATGAAAGATTGAGGTTCCACATCATGGAAAACATCAGAATCATCGCTAGCGCTCCAGATATCCTCGATTATTTTCTGCGCTTCCAAAATTTCATCGCATTGGCGAGAAGCCACCAAAAAAGCAGAATCATTCATCTGAGGATTGGGGTACTGGTGTCATCAAATGAGATCAGAATGTTCGTGAATAAAGTACCGACCTGGTCAATATTCATCAGCAAGGTTATCGAAAAATGACGCAATGGAGAATTGGAGGAAGTCTTTGGAGTAAGAGATGGGGTGGGGGCCTGTTGGGTATTCGCAGAGAGGTTCGCCTTATATCTTTCAATGAATGGTGGGAATAGCCCGATGTGTGTATAATTTGCTATGAATGTGGGCATAGGCCTGAATATTCTCAGTTACATAGGGGTACTCACGAATCTCCGTCACGGAAGGTACACAGCCGAGAGCAGAAGCAATAACTTTCCGCACACCAGAGGAATGTTGGATGTGGTAAAGGCAACCGCACGTTACATAGAGAAAATTCGATCTTGTTCTCCGATTAGATTCCATCAACCATACACGGAGAATTGGCTGTGGCCTACTGTGTCAACATTCGGATCCATTCTTTGGTATGTTCCTCAGTTGTCGCAAAATGAATGTGAGGTCACAAGCATCAACTGAATGACTAGAAGATGGATGGCTCTTCTGGTATATCCGATTCGAGGGATCCTATTCACAATAACTATGTAACTCAAAACGTAGGATTTTGATGACTCACGCTGCGACCCGGTTCCTCCAGAACTATCAGTCACGACTACGCATACCACCTTCCTCAGTAGACTCAGTGCGCTCCACAAGACACGATCGTATGGATTCTATTGTATGGTATCTCGATAGAAATATCCCGTTCTCATCATGTTCAGCGTAGCCAGAAAATCCTTTCCTCTGGGAGACCATTGTATCGACGTGGCTTGGGGAAGACGCCCCTAACCTGATAGAATGGTTCTTTGGGTCCGTTATGATGTCCCAAAATACCACTCGTCTTCTCCAGATGCGAGTATGAATATTCTGCCATTTCTGCGACTGTATTCCAGATCCAAGTATCGTCGAGTCGGATCGAAAGGATACAGTTACCATCACCGTTGGCATGAGATTTGAGATTCAACTCACAGTGTCGTCCACAAGGTTCGATAACCTTCGACCTCGATAAACGGACGTCCAAATTCCACAGCCCCGTGCACTAGGATCCCAAGCTGAGGATGTTATTGTTCCGAGAGAGACAGGGTCACATCCAAAACGAGCACATACCCATATTTCTACGAAGCTTCGACGGCCCTAAGCTCAATAGGATCCATTTCCGCGGTGCTTGATGCCAGAATGGTCTCGTCGAGAGAGAAATCTTGAGAATCCCCTTATGCTCTTGAGGCAATAGAGATATTTCCTTGCCCCTCACTTTCGGAAATAAGAAGGGAAACACCAAGAACGTCTTTGGAGCCCCTGCTTATAAGAGTATGGCAAAGATCATTCGCGATTCGGTGTGCTTCCGATATTCATTCGGGTCAGATTGAGAAGAACCACAGCACCCCTCGAAAAGTGAGGAAAGAACTTGGACGTGATTACAGCAGTTCCGAGAAGTCATATGCGTTTGACGTTAGCGACAGTGCAATAGAGTCTCCCTCAACACTGACCTCAGCTTTCGCAATTTCAACAGCGTAACATTGGGGCCAACTTCGAAGGGAGATTGAGGAAGAGGGCCCGCCAGAGCGAGTGTGAAGATGAAGTCGGAAATGGGAATAGTAGCTGAATATGGTGGTAGATTGGAGGAGCCAGAGCCTCTGCTGAGAAGGAGGAGAAGGAGTCATCATCGGGGACGGTGAGCGAGCTCCAATAACCTTGTGCGAGTTTGTTGTGGGGCCATTGGACATACAGTTGAAAAGGTTTTAATGCATATGCTTATGATGCATAAATCTCCTGATGCATGGGATATCGGCCTCCCCCAACTTCGGGAGGCGGTGAATGCGCCCATAATTATGCATAATGCATGTTGCATGAGGTTGTCATGGGTATATGCATTCTAGCGGCCAGTGGGGGGACAATGGATCTCTCACAAAATTGCATAGCAAACATCATTGAGTACAATAAAAGCTTAGCGGTAGAATGAAAGAAAATTGGAATCAGGAATAAATATTGGGATGCATTGCAGACATTCTGAGCTAACTCTCTGTTCATTTTTACTATCCTCACTCTTCTGCCGTGAAGACAAGAAGCGAATAGTCCGGGACCGTCGGCCAGGACCTTCTGTCGAACACTCCAAACAACTCTCTGAGGGGGCTCCAAAACAAGCAAAGCGAGAAAACCTCACGCTTCAAACTTGAAATTGACTCGACGTTCTTATAAACATCCATCCTGAAGGCGAAGTTGTAGTTCGTTCCATCACCCGCCTTAGGTCCCCATCGATATTCATGCAATTCAACATTGAAAATTCAAGATGACCGTTACAGTATACTGGATTAAATCTTGAGGATACNNCANCGACCGATACTGCTTTAAATCGCAAGAGGGTAACGCGGCCAGATGTGACCAAGCAACCATATATAGAAATGTTCTTCATTATGTAATACAAGCGCTCAAACCCGTTGTGCATAATGTCGCAATGCATCGGTTTTGGGGGTCTCCCATCAGTATGCATTAATACCTTTTCAACTGTACCGAAATATTGAAGGACAGAGCAAGGAAATCAAGGACAGAAGGACAAGCCACTGTGCGCCCGACAACGAAACAGAATAGCCGCTGGGTGATGGGCTTGAGTCGCGCTGCTTGTTTTTCCCTCGCACACCAACGAACGACATCCGCCAGGATGATAAGACACTGACCCATGGATTTGCAGGTGAGTCCCTTCATTTTCACATGTTGCTAATCGGTGGAGATGCTACGGCATCACGGCGGATTTATTGCCATCTGGTGCGTATTCGCCAGTTTCGCTCATTCTCACTCTCCAGTGTTTCTTTCTGCTTGTTCTCAAAAACCGAATACCGCACTACTACACGCCTCCATATATACCCAGTGACGATACTTCAAGCAACGCTCAGGCCAAAAAGACGAAAGACATATCGTCGACGCGTCATGCGATGCTATGGACGTGTAGGTAATATGTCTCGTTCGAGAGAATTCCGAGCTGTAGCGGTGTAAGGAAATTGGGGTCGACATTGGTACAGGGTCCTTGTTGTGCGACAGTCGGTGTCACGGTGAATATGGTATGTTCGATTTTTCTTCTTCTTTTTTAGATTCCGCTGACAGGGTTCTGGCTTTTGCACCCTGGCTCTGGAATGCCCTCCCGTTTTCAGAAGAAATACAGGACAATCTCAAGGATAATCTGAATACTTTGAACGAACGACTTGAACGACACCTCTAGTACCTGTCCCCCGAATACGTGTCATTATGGGCGTGGAGGGCCTCCCTTCTGTTCACATCCCTGATCTTCCAAGACCTTCGGTTGGCCCTGCCCATTCACACAGTATCCCTTGAGTGATGTACCGCACTCTAGCACAGGATTGTCTCGCCAACGCTGGTGGCCTGGTGTGAGGTCTTCCGTTCCCATCATGCGCTGGCGACTCCAATGACCTCTCCCAAGTCGGTGTAATGCTCATTTCCCTGTTGTGATGTTCGAATGCCTTACTGATCCAGCGATTCTCCTCCAGATGCCAAGATTGGCTGCCATGAACTTCATAGCAGAGCATTTGCGACAGTAGCGTGCTCTATGACTCCGCCATTTTGGTGCGTACATTTAACAACCAATCAGCTATCGGTCATATCGACATCATTACTGTCAAGCCCATTCGACCCCACTTCGTCTTCTGCTCCTCATCTCTCGACCCTTTGTCTCGTTCTTCTTAGTACGGCAATGTGTACAAAAGCTCGACAATACAGAGATATTCCTCCCTCGGCCTTCCTCTCCTCCAACGCTTGCGAGACCGTCTGAAGTAGCATTTAGCTGCATTGCATGTCGACTTCTTGCGTTTGACTTTTTGAGATTCGAACACGAAACCCATCGAGGACCTGAGTCAAGCTTCAGCGAGAGCCGTGCTGATGGGGATGTGGGTAATGCGACGAGGTTGCGGCATCTTGGAAGACGGGCTGCAGAGAGAGGTCAAATATATCATCTTGTCGCAAAAGAGCGGACATCGTATAGTTCACAAAATATTCAGATCGAGAATTCGAGACAGCGGAACGGCTGAGCTCGAAGCGCCGCACATGGGGCGACGAACATGGATGGACAAATCCCTGTAACGATGTGTTGAGCATGAACGGCATGGGCATCTGTAGAGCATGACGGGCACGCCCAATGCAAGAGGACTGAGTATTCTGAATATAACATCAGGTCATAATGACTGTTCGTATGCAAAAGCCCCGTATTGTACAGGAACCACTTGGGTTGTATACCAAATTCGGTCTCCTTACGAAGTTCCATCGTCCCTTCTGCATATATCGAGCGGACTGTTTGTTACGCGCTTCTGCAGTCCTCTTGCGTCGTTGATTAGAGGTGGTGCTGACTCTTCCTGTAACTTCCTGCGGACATGGTGTGCAAAAACTGTGTCAATGCAAATACGTCTGATCTCTGGATCCCCGTACCTTATTTCATATCCTCGAGAACTTGATGTCCTTGTCAGGCGGCGCACGCTACCTCTATACATGTACACAATCAATCTTCGTGTGAATGCTTGTCATTGAGAATGGGGTTTATCGTAAAGCATAGAAATAGAGGTAAGCATACCCCAAGGTGATCAGAAAAATACACCCCATTCGCAAACCGCTGTATGACCTGTATCGACGTAGCTGAGCAGACTCTCCCAACCTCACCGAACCGTTTTTCTCACCTCTCTCGCGTGTCCTGATATGGCCCTCCGGATAAGAATCAGGATAGCTGCTGGCTGCAGGAACCAAGAAAGGGGCATGGCGAGAGTAAAGTGGTCTTGGTTCTGCCATTTCTTTGGCTGTATCACAATCCCGAATGCTCTGTGATTCGTATGCGGACATACCAAGGGTGGGATTCATCATCACTGTTGCCGCTTGCAAGAAAGCCTTCATTTTCCCATTTCAATCCACGGAAGAACACCATTTTCCCAGACTTCCGAACCGAGGGTCAATGTTCCACGGCATCGACTTCTTGAAATGCGAGTTGGAGAAATGGGCATTCCAGGAGAGTCTGGGGGACTGGAATGATCCCCAAACGTTTGGTGCATTGATGGGGTATCATTTTCGAGTTCAATGATGCAAGCCTCGGAACCTATGGTGAGAATGTTTAGTTTTACGGAGAACGACAACAAAGAAGATTTGGCTCACTCACAGGTGTTACCTCGCTCCGTACGTCCCGTCGATTTGTCTCTGTACCAAGGCTGACCTACGGATCGAAGATATCGAGCCTGATTCCTGATGCTTCGGAATGGGTCAGACTGGATTGCGTGTGACCAGGGTCTTCTGGGGAAGTGAGTTTGCAGGGGATTTGACAGTTCCAAGGGTACGGGTGTGCCCGACAAGCAACGTCGTGACGTAGATCTCCTGAAGGGTCGCATTAGGTTGTGTGTTAGATTGAACTGTACCTATATCTATAGAGACGACCTACGCTAGAACCGAAGATTGAGAAGTGGGTACGCCAGATCCAGGGCAACGACGAGGAGCGGTGATATGGGTATGAATGTCGAGACAGCACCTCCACTCGGGTAAGGCAACATAGACATCAGACTTATGGCATCAGCAATCAGAGCACGGTCGATATTGTAACCGTTGGCCCTAGATATTCTCCCAAAGAGCTGGATATCGATTTGGGACGATGAGGCTTAGACAACGTGAATTATGGCCCTAGGCGAAGGTACGAAAGATGAGGATATTGTGATGAAGGTGATTCAAGAAGGTCGCAAACTATACCACTCGAGACATGCAGAGTATGAGCCATCATGTGTGTACCTCGGGTATTCGACAAGTAGAAGATCCAAGTCGAATGAGAGAGTCAGTCGAATCCTATTGAATCATCCAATGCCAATTCTGCCTGAGGTTAGAGAAACGTCTCGATATCAAAGGTAGCGCCGAGAACGTCTCTGGAATTTCAGTTCACATGATGATAGTAGAGATCTTCGTGATTGCGGATGTTCAAGTTGAACTGGGAGCAGCCGTGATCTTCTTGGAGAAGTGACCGAAAAACAACCTGGACGTAGAAAGAACGATTCCGAACATTCGGGTGTGCCTGACGTTAGTGACAACGCAATAGAGTCTCGTCAGGCGGTCACCTCAGATTTCGCGCCAGATTTCAAGCGGCGTAGTATGGGACCGACCCGTAAGGGAAATCGAAAAGTGGATACGCCGGAGTGAACGAGGGATGGTTGATAAATAGTGAAGATTCAAAGTCGTTCCCAGTTTCGTGGCGAGAGGAGTGGGGGGACCACCAACAACCGTGCTTGTGTATTGATCGCTGGCCGTACTGGAGTATTGAATGATACGGCCGGGATATTAATGATAGGATAAAGACGCACTACGGAGGTGATGTAAGATCAGAATCTCTATAATGGTCGAAATGCTACTGACCCACAATGCTTTACAACCGCTTATTTCTTTCTTCTTGCACTCCCACTTCATCCACAGATACAACGCTCTTTCCTGTGCTCCACCTCTGACCAGCTGAACTCCACTCGGATAGTCGGTCGAAGTCGCAGTTGGTGGTATTGCGCTTCGAACTCTTGTATTCGACGTCTTGAGATTCTGATATAAATCCTATCGAGGCATTGAGACTGGGTGGGAGAACACCTGTGGCGGTGCTGAGTACGGACATGTAAAGGCCGCGGAATGTTGAAAGAGAGGGTAAGAGAGAGTAGGTCGATTATCTCATTTCGAGAGAGTGAAGAACGTACGGAATCAGATAGGAAAGTGGGAGCATACACGTATTGCGACCTTGCTTCTGTGGGCTGTATTCTTCACTCTTGCGTTTTTAAGGACGGCGAGAAAAACATCTGTTTCAATGATAGTGTCATCCAATAGAGCTGGGTACGGATCAAATGAGATTCTCATTCCCATCTGAAGCGGAAATTGAAACCACCAACCGAGCCAAACGAGTGCCGCCAACACGAAACGAAAGAAACACATTCAACAACTGTTGGAGTGTGGATGGATCTCTTCAATGGTTTTGGCCCGTTCTGAACTGCAGTAACCTTTGAGAGCTTCGGGCATAGGTCCAAGGGATGGTGTTATGCTTCGGCAACCAGGTTTCGAGGTAGACATAGGATTCATTGCAAGGGTTGCGACCGGTAGACCGAGTTCAATGCATGCGGGAGATGCTGCATGCCTCTTTGTGTAGGATGACGGAAAGGTCATCGACATCTTGACTGGATACACCCATCATTTCGTACACATCAATGTTGAAAACGGGAGGACTCGACTGACATTTTTTTTGCGATAGCATAATCGAGAATCCGAGTCCCCGATATTGAAAACCCCGTAACTATCATCAGTCTCTTTTCCGCTCCCTTCCGTACTCCTCCTTCCCCTACTTATGCGACGTTTCTGGACCCTCCCTTTTCCTCCCTCTGAACCAATGCGCCCAGTATCCCTCCGAAGATCTTGACTAATACATCAATGAGTCTGGTTTCCTAGGCTTGTGCTTCATGGGCAACCTCGGTGTGTGCATCAGCAGAACTCCTGGACGCTTCAGAGCTCGATGAAAATTGAAGCAGGGGGCGGTATTTGAGGGAGGAGGTTTCCCGAAATGTCGCAAATGTCATGCTCGCATCAGTTAGATGAGATTGAAACGAATTATATGCTGATCTTGAGCCTTCCAATGTCTGTATCTCACTTGAGGAAACCCGTGTTAGTGAGTCAGCATATATGTGGACGGAGAGTGCATGACTGACCTTGACGAATTTGTCGGTCAGTGGCCAGGGGGGGACCCAGAGACCCCCTGAACAAACACATTATATTTCGTGTCAGATATGAGTGAAACGAGATTGGTAAAAGCAATCTACGCTTGAAAACAAAGGTGAAAGGTGGGTGTGGCAGATATGGGGTAATGACGAGGTGGAGGGGTGGTGAAATGAGTGTTGATATGCCTCCACTGGGTCGGGGCAGCATCGACACCAATGATCCAGTCCCAAGAATTCCGATTCCTGGCTTCAGAATCGGGCTCCATTAACTACGAGGAATTTTGCTCCACCCAAACATGCTAAACCTTTCCGGGTTTCGGAAATGAAATTTCGATGTCCGTGATAATCTGATAGGTCTAGCGAGTCGGTCTTGAGGATTCTTCAGTCTCCGCATGAAGATTTGTGGCTGACTTGGGCTAGAAAAGGTAAGTCCGTTATGACCGTCCATGTGAAAGTGGAGTAACTGACGTCATTTTTCTTGTAAACACGATTTGAAGGGGTCCGGCATTGTTCGGCATACCACAGGGTATAACCTCCAAAAATATTGCCCATAAATCAGCAATAAAACTCGGAACTAACTTTATAATGTTATCACCTTTTTATGGCTTGGAAAATTTACATAAATCTTCAAATTGTCTGAGTAAAATTGCCTTATATGGTAGGTGTTTCCTTTTTCAGCCCTTTTTTCTTTCTGACTTTCTGGGTGATAAAAAGGTAAGAAATTGAGAAATTTATTCAAAGATTTATCATTGATTTATGAGCAATATTTCTGGAGGTTATACCCTGTGTACTTCGTTCTTCTTGCAGGTAGAACAGCGCTGCTCGCCGCACGCCAGGGTGATTCCTCAGCAGAGATAGAAGTCCTGTGCCACTCTTTTAAGGGAAAATCCCTAATCAGAGATATAAAAAAATGAAAGTTACAAATATAGATAGAATAAACCAAAAAAATCATCATAATAATCATCTAGAAACTCAAAATTTAATGATAAAATCAAAATAACTCTTTAAAGCTACTCTTAAAGAGAATGTATATATCATAAAATGTGGGGTTTTTTTAAAAATTCTTAGTTCTTTGATACTGTATATGTATGATTAAAAATAGCTTGCCTTTGTTGATACTAATCCATATATTTAATATAGGGATCATTTTTAAACAAAATCTACTAGTTTTCGAGATTACAAGATATATTAGGAGTCAAAACTAATGAAATACAAAAAAGAGCTTGTCTTAAGTATTAAATGATAAGTAATATATAGTAAATATGAAAGAAAATGATAGAGATTCACAGGAGATGATAAGAGATGATAGAAAATAACAGAAAAATGACAGAAAATAGCAAATTTGATTTATATTATATTCCATATTATAGTACTTTAGATTTACTACTAATAAATATATATATTGATAAGAAAATTTNGCTCAAGTCTGTAGACTGTTAAGATACTGCAGTCTTCTATATATATTGAATAGTAGTTCTAAGAAGTATTTAGAATTAGTATAATTAGACTCAGATTGAGATAGAAAAATCCTTTAAGCCCATACTATCATATGAGATATCAAGTTTATTTTTATAACAATAAAAATGAGTATAGAATCTAAATCAAGTTATATTTTTATAATAAATTGTCTAATACAAGATTTAAAGTAAAAATTATATTCATATAGTAATATATATCTTTTATGATTTATAAATCTATTCTGATTTTAATTTTTATAATCTTTTTGTAGATAATAAAAGCTAATAAAAATACCACTTATATAATGAATAATTAATGTTTTGTAGTTTCAAAATGGATCTTAAACTCTATATCACAAAGATTATCAATTGTTCTGACTTGTCTAAGACCTAATTTATATATACTTACTTTACTACTAAACTAAATCTTTTTATTATATATAGAATCAAATATCATCTGTAAGTTCTGATCTTTAAAACCTAGTTATAATTATCAATCATATTAACTCTTTCTTGAATACTCAATTATTAAGGTATACTAATGACAAAGATACATTTCTCTCATTGAGAAAGCAAGTAATATTTCTGACTTAGTAGGTTATATATATTAGTGATATCTTTTGCTAGAAGAATCTCCAGGCATTTGTGGATTTAGCTGCTAAAGATAGAAAAATATATTGGTAGCTTTCGAAAGGAAACTATCATATGCATTATATATTACTTGTAGATTCTATTAGTACTTATGTATTTTCTTTTTCATGAAAGAAAACTAATTTTAAGTAGGATTTAACAATTGAATTTCTCAAAATATATTTAAACAAAGTATATATATGATATTAAAATATACTAAAGAATATATAATAAACTTGTAGGACATAGTTTAATAAATTTTCTAGATGCAGATTCAAATATAGAAAGTGACTTATTAGAACTCCAATGATTTATTTGATATAATATNGACTAGATAAATGAAAAATTCAAATTTTAAATATAGAGGTATAATGACTGAATATAGGATGCTGTTAATATAGAGAGAGAAAGATGAGATACTTGATGAAATTGCTTCAAATTTAATTTAACCAATTCTCAGAGGACTAAAACAAGTTCTAAGTCTACTGTTATCAAAGTATATATTCTTTAAATCAGAGACAAGAATAATAATACAAATCTGATAAACTTTTTAGATATATAAGAAATATTATTGATAGTGATACAAATTTGAATACATTTAAAGAAACAAAGACTAATCTATTCAGACTCTCTTAACAATTAAAATCAATTATGTATATATATATATCGATAGCATGAACTGATATAAATTTAAGTAATGTAGAATATTACAAAACTATTCAAGCTAAATATTAAAACAAAAAACAAAATAGAAGATACTAAGAAGTAACATTAATTTATATATCTTTCAAGAAAAAAAGTTATTTTTAAATACTTGCTATTGTATCAGAAGAGAAAACAAAGAACTCACTTAAAACTTTTTCCTGAAAATATACTTTTTGTAAGAACATCATGATATCTAATAAATATAGTCATATATCTTATTTTAAACTGATATTCTCTTTTATTAGTTCATTGAAATGGTTTATTCAGAGAAATGACCTCTATCTAATCTTAATTTCAACATCGAGATTTTATAATCTATGATTTTCCAGAAGAATACTTTAATATACAGCAAATTTAAAGCCTATATTCAATAATGTGTAGGCAAAATATAATAAAGTCTTATATAGTCAGATTATCTGTAAAGAATTATATGCTTTCATTATATCTAACAGGAGAATACATAAGTTAATATATAAAAGATAACAGGTTTTCTCATAAGGATATAATAGGATTCTTATTAAAAACTATATATACATTACAACTGTAAAATATATTTAATATAGGATCCAGACCAGAACCAAGCTAAAGAATCCACAGAATATATAAATTCTGTGATACTTCATATACCAGAAAGCATGTGAAAGAAGACAAGAGATTTTTCTTAGAGAATCATACTACAAAGATCTTTAAATATATTGAAGGATTTTTGAGTAAAAAACAGGATATTTAATTTTAGAGATATAAATCTGGTTATTTGAGATGTTGGATGCAATAGAGTTTGAGGCAAATTGACTCACATATATATTGCTTGGTAAGATTAGACTTATAGTATTAATAAAACTATATGAGTATATTTTCAATAAAGATCTGAATATTTGATGAAAAGAAAAATACCGAGAAAGGATAAGAATAGAGTAGCTAATAAGAATACTGAAGCCAAACCAGTGTGGTGTATTCTCTAAAATAGCTTTATAGTAAATCTATCAGCAAGGCTGAATATTATTTAGATATTTGTTTAGGACTGATATAGCTCAGTATAATGAAAAATACTGAGGTATTTATACAAATTAATCTAAAAGTAAAGATATACCAAAATATATCTGTTTAGTACATTTTAAGATTATAAATAATGTCTATGATATCTTTGTATAGTATCTTGAGGATCCAAGAAGATTTATATATATGTTTAAATTTTACATTTAGATATTTGTTTAAAGCTAACTGAATATAATGAAAAATACTAAGATACTGATACAGATGTCACCAGGTACCACATTAACTCAAGAGTGAAGATATACTCATAAGTAATGCCTATGATATATTTGTGTAGTGTCTTGAGGATTCAAGAAGATTTATATATCTCAAAAAATATAAAAGATAGATTGCAATATATTAGATTATGCTATTCCTCACCAGGAATCAGTTTGGCGTGCGTCGCGCAGTGCCAGTCTTCAAGTTTAATTCCAACCCACCCCTGTCGGCTATCATTGCGTCTTGACCACCTTAGATTAAGCGCCCTCAAGAGGACACCGCCTTCCTTTTTGGTGTCACTTTTGGCTCCCTCATGACTTATCCTGTTTTGGTGCATGAGTACTTTCATGAGGCGCAGGGTGTGATATTATCCCCCAGGAAATCCACAGGATAGGGTAGGGATAGTTTTTGTATCCCTAAAATATCCATAGACTATTATGAGGTAGAATATCACAAAATTTACTGACCTATCCCATCTGTATTACTGGGTGTGATGTCTAAAACCTGTCAATGACTTTTATGTGATAGGAAAGTTTACCTTTTATGATTATATTTCTGCCTGAAATATCCCAGGAAGAATCAACCTTTTTTCTTGGCTATTCCTTGACAATTATGGCAAGAAATATACTCTAAATAGAAAAACAATGATACATCAGACTTTTCTGGTATAGAAGAGGTATCCTTTTAAGGCTGTATTCTGTAGGAGAAAACACTTCAGGTACCCTGGGACACCCTTCAAACAGTAGATATGGAACAAAGGTAGGAATGTATCTAAGTGATATCTGGGCATGGGCACATTGGGCAGGCCATAGAATATGGGGTGACCATTCACTGCCCATATGTATTTTTGGTTTGCCCTTGTGGGCAAGGGTATATTTTAGAATTAATACCTAGAGATGACCAGAAATCAGAGATGGGTACCCCATTTGTACTAGGTGCCAGGGGTCCTTCTTGCTTTTTCTGGTAGGCATTAAAAAAATACTCTTCAATTATATAATTTTAATATGAATTGATTGAGTAGTCTATAATAGCATTAGTGG
>JANAWD010000708.1:0-19902 GCA_027627245.1 Meripilus lineatus | reverse complement strand
GCCAGCTTCGCCCACAGCCCTCTCAGATCTCGCCAGCAGCAGCTCTACCATCGCCACAGCTTCCCCTTTCATCGCAGAGCTCCCAAACGTTGCCAGCAGTGTCACAGAGTGCTAACATGTCGCCAGCAGCACAGTCCTTGTCGCACAAGCTGTCCTCTTTTTCGCAGAACCTCCAGACTTCGTCGCAGCGCCCCCTAGACCTTACCAGCACACAGGAGCTTCACTCTACCTCGCAGATGTTGCCAGAGCTCCTTAGCTCGCATCCGACTTCGTCTCAGGTCGTCTCAGAGTCGCTACCTCAGTCTTGTACCTTCCCCAAGTCGACTTCCTATCTGCCAGCTCAGCAATCGTCCCTAGACTTCGCAGACAGTCTCCTAGCGTCACAGACAGCTAAGACATCGCCTCCTATCTCGAATCGAGTTCGTTTCAGCTCGGAACCTTCGCAAGAGCCATCCGTATGCGTCCAGGGCTCCACCAGTCGCTCCAAGACCGTCGATTTCGATACCTGGCTCAAGGAAGAGTATCCAGGCATAGTTCTTCGCAGGAACCAGTCGCAGATGTCCCAGCCATTGTCTCAGTCATTGCTAGAGCCTTCCCCAGCCTCGCAGAACGTCCCGGCCTCGTCGAAGTCCCCAGCACTCGCTCCAAGTTCATCTCAGACCCTTATAGCGTCGCCTACACGTCCCAGCTGCGCCCAGCCTTCGATTCCATGGAAAACCAGGCCAAACTTGTCGAAAATTGTTAGCCCTTGTCGCATAGGTGTTTCAGAACCTAGCAGCACCAGTTTGAAGTCGATCAACGTGATTTCGACTTCGATTTCGAAAGTTTCGCCCTCAGTTCTCGCTGAGGCAGTACCCCCAGCAGTAGCAGGCCTCTCCTCGAGCTTTTCGCCAAAGAAAGTCGCAGAAGTCGTCGCCAGTCCTTGCACATCGTCGGATACACCTTCAGCACTCGTTCTCAGCTCGAAACCTCGCGAAATTCTGCCAAAAATTCCTATCGACATCATTTTGCCTCAGCCTTGCCCAGCAGCTATTCCAGACATCCTGTCGACGATTCCAAACATTCTCCAAGTCGGAGATTGTTCGAAAGTATCCAGCATAGTCGCAGAGAGTCCCCAAGAGCCTTACCAAGTCCATTTCGATGCTTCGAGATGTAATTCTTTGCCTACACCCCCCGATTCTCCCCAGCGCACCACTGTTTCGATTTCGACTCTACCACCAAGCCAAAAGACCTTCCGACGACCAGCCTTCAGCTACTATCGATTATAGCACCTAGCCATCGTCGTCCATCGTTGCCAGCTCGCAGCTAGAGCACAATACCCAAGTTTACCCTCTCAGATCAGTTTCTACCCTTTTCTGTTTCTATTTTCATCGCTTTTGAGTAATCTTCGATTCTCTGAGTGTATTAACGCACCAGATTGTCATTTCGAACATTTCCGACATCGCTTCTCGCGTTTCTAGCTTCAGAAGTTCGCTTCAGTTCTTATTTGTCCCCCCAGCCATTGTCCCACCCGGTTCCTTGCCCACCCTTGCAGATTTTAATTTTTACAAGTTCTTTCGAGCTTTTATTGCCCCTTCGACTTTTGTTTCGTGACTCCGACATTCCTATCTATATTCTGGCGCTTTTCCGACATTGTTTCAATTTTATTTCGATTTTATCTCGATTTTTTGTCGATTTTGCTAGACATTTCTTCTCACATCCCTCAGGCATCACTAGCCTCTTTCACACTGAGGACAGTGTAGATTTCAGTGAGGAGGAGGGACCCTTTGTTGTCTACAAGTTCGTCGACTATTTCCGATTATTTTTCGATTTTATTTTTGTTTTCTTCGATTTTCTTTTCCAAGTCCACAGTTCAGTTTCTTTTGGTCCACAGATCATCACCGACATCCTCGAGATCGCCCCAGAAGTTCACTCGCATACATCGCACACTCCTACCACCTCGACATCACCATTCGCATCGACTCCGGCTCGCCAACTATTCATATTATTGCAGCATCTCCCTCCATTTCCTCATTACCCCTCGACTTCGACAAAGTTCATCGCCAAAGTCCCAGCCTTATTGCAGCTGCACAGTTCGTCGCAGGCACTCGCACACTGGCACAGCAGTTGCATCAATCGTCGAAGGCTCACGTTGGACTGAGGACAGTCCAGTTTTCAGTGAGGAGGAGATGATGAGCCCCCAGTCGAGAGGCTATCAAAATCGCCTTTTTAGGTGGTCTTCGTCGCGCTATTGCGGAGCGACCGTTCGTCGAATCGACCTCGGGTTTCTTGTGACTTGTTCGATATTGCAACGCGCCAAATCGTGCCAAGTTCGACCGCGATCGCCGCACTTGTCGCCGCGCGACAAGCGAATCATCGCAGGACTCCTACATACCCCTCTACCTCGACCATTTTGCTAATTTCTTCACCATTTCTCGTTCGATTTCGCCGGAACTCCGTATCCTAGGCGCCTGTATTGCCCTCGGCATCGGCGCTACTCTCCCGCGCATGATTTCGGAGCCCCGAGGCCGCTTTTCCGCTTTTACCCTTTTTTCTACTCCACTTGCCTTTTATAGTATGATTATTGTAGGCTCTAGATCGCAGAATGGTAGAGTACATATCTACAGACCTAGGATAGTCGTACTGAAAAGAGAGGATCACCGGATCCCCCCATTTCCCTGTCAGTTTCCCTTCCCTGTACCAGAGTTGTCAGGAATCAATCCCCTTTTGTCCCAATCTCGCAGAGCCAGAGTTGCTCTTCCCTATTCATCGCAGAGTCGATTTCGCACCTCGCAACATCGCAGCTTGTCGACATCGCTCTTTGTCGACATCGCAGTCACAGAGTCGACATCGCAGGACATCGACATCGCTCATCGCAGAATCGACATCGAACATCGCTCGTCGCAGTCGCCGACATCGACATCGCACATCGCAAATCGCAATCGCTTCATCGAAGCTTATCCTATATCCCTCCTAGCCTTCTTGTCTCCTTCCCAAAGGCAGTTGAGACCCTGCTCCCCTCGCACCTTTTAGAAAAGCCTCTCCCTTGTTATCTGCATCTCCTCTCCTTCATATCCATCCTCTTTATCTTATCCCTCGTCGAAACCCCCTTTTCCTGTTTGTTTGTTTTCCCCTTTGCAGCCAGGACGCGAGTCCGAGGTTGGTCCTCCTTGGATAGGTCTTGCAGTGCTGAGAGCACATCAACGCATCATCAGCAAAATCTGTATGCTCTGACATTGTCTGGTATGATCTGGTATCTAATATTACAATATTAAAGTAGATTTAAATCTATTTAAAAATTAAGTTCTTAACTAATAAAGTAATTCAAATAATAAATATAGTAAGAATCAATAGTTTGATTAGCTAAAATATCAATTTTAGTAGTATCTAGCAATCTGGAATGCTCTGGTATTCTCTGGAATAGTCTGGAATCTGTAAATTCAGAGTATACCAGATCATGAACAAGCCAGAACATGCCAGACAATGCCAGAGCCTGCAGGTTTTGCTGATGAATGGTGATGTTGAACATGATTGACCTCAAAAACTAGGCTATATTCAAGATTGGTTTCACAGCGAAGTTCCTGTTTCAATCTCAGAGCGAGTTCCGAGTTGATCAAGTAGGTGGCTACATAGTCGAGGTCGATTGTCAATACTTGATGGTGGATTGTTCTATGACAGTTTCCCAATTGGGAGCTTGTTGGTAATGGCATGATTGCTCGTTGGTGGCACGGAGTTGTACGAGCGCTAAAATACTAAAATCGGAAGGAGAAGTAAACTGCATTTTTGGGTGCTCATCACCGTATTGTAGAAAAGTACCACTCTCTAGGACATGATAAAGTCTTACACACAGCAGAACAAGTCAGAGCCCATTACTGATAGCCCAGTATTACTATATTTATTGCCAACTACATTAAGAGATGCGCAACCTGCCAAAAGAATAAGGTTAACATCCATCTATCCAACTAATCCTCTCCTCTTCCCAATCAAATCCAATGCTACTTGTCCATTTCAACTAATCTCCATGGATTTTATTACAGATCTTCCCCCATCCAAAGAATACAATGCAATCTTTATCATTGTTGACTAAGGATTATTAAAGGCAGTATTATTCTATCCCTGTTATAAGACTATTTCAGCAGAACAAACTGCAGATATCTTCCATCAAGAAGTATACAAACAGTTTAGTCTTTCTGATATTATCATTTCCAATAGAGGTCCTTAGTTCACAGCAAAGGCTACCAAAAAACTAGGACAATTACTGAGTATCGAACTGTGACTTAGTACAGTCTTCTATTCTCAGATAGATAGACAAACAGAATGTATAAATCAATCATTGGAAAGATATCTGTGCATTCCCTGTGGTAACAATCTAGAAACCTGGGTGGATAAACTTGCTGACACTGATTTTGTTCACAACTCTCAAATTTACAAGTCACTTCGAAGGACCCTATTCAATATCATCTACAGATATATTCTCAAATCTATTCCCTTAGCTTTTACCCGTCAGCAAAACCTATAGGCTCTGACATTGTCTAGCATGTTCTGGCATGTTCTGGCATGTTCTAGTATACTCTGGATTTACAGATACCAGACTATTCCAGAGAACGCCAGATCATTTCAGATTGCTAGATACTACTAAAATTGATATTTTAGTTGATAAAATTATTAACTCTTACTATGTTCATTATTTAAATTACTCTATCAGTTAAGAACTTAATTTTTAAATAGATTTAGATCTACTTTAATATCTTAATGCCAGATGCTAGAAGCTACTAATTTGAAAATGGTACAAGAAAACCAAAAATTTGTCCCACAATATATGGGACTATTTTCTATTTTGGATATCCTAGGCCCTCTTACCTACCAGTTACAACTTCTGGCCACATAGAAAATTCACAATGTCTTCCACACTACTTTTCTTATCTCTTATCAGGAAACTAAAGTGCATGGACCAAACTATCTTAAGCCACCACCTAACCTGATCAAAGGCGAAGAAGAATACAAGGTAGAAGCCATCTTAGCACACTAGAGGTGAAGAGCTGGGACTAAGTTCTTAGTCAAGTAGGTTAGCTATCCAGACTCAGAAAATTCCTGGAAACCTGAGAAAAACCTGCAGTACTCTTCCACCCTTCTGCAAGTATATAAGCAGCAATACAAGCTCTAACAAATCTACAGCCTTATGCCAGTCCCTGATTCTCAACTATTCCTTACTACTGTCTACCTCCTCGCTCACATTGTCCTTCTCTTCCTTGTCTATATTGGTCTTTTTACCCACTACACCACTCAAGCTATTAATTCCAAATACCCTTGAAAGCCTGTTTATTAGAGCTGCCTCCAGTCATCTCACTCTTCCTATTTCCCCCAGATACAGGGTATACACCACCACTCAGTTATGATACCATCGATGATGACACTACATCCTCACTCAACTTGCTAACTTATCTACTTACTGTGACCCAATCTATCCTACACATATTCCGTGTCCTTCTTTCTATTGTTATTTGTGCCACTTCTGACCCTACTTACACTTCCTACCCCAGTATCATATCTAACTCTATTCAGTCTGCTCAATTTCCTGCCCCTTTTCCCATTTCTCTATCAATCCTACAAACTTAACCCATTGATTTTGAGGACCTAGATACTTGCACTGCTCTAGCAGCAGCTTATGAAGCTCCCCTCCCTGCCACTGCCTGACTTGTTTTCACTTGCCCAGAATTTGCACTGATTGCTAGACATATTAGCTCAACTCATCAGTGCTGAGCACTAGGTCCAAGCATCATTCCAACAGACAACAGGGCTGCCCTCCTGGTAACNAGAGAGCTCTGTCAACTGAGCCACCTATACCAAGGAGATATTGATGAGCCCCTAACTATCCAGTATACTCAGCCGACCGTTTTTGGTATTTTAGCGCTCGAGCACCATCACGCTATCACCAATGCTGTTCTAATCAGGCAGCTATTGTAGAAGCACCTCACCATCAGTATCGCTGATCGATATTAGCAACTCGACCAGTGCTCAATCAACTCGGAACCTTGTATCGGTGACGAAACAGATCATGTTCTATTCTATCGTCAACTATTCTTCAGTAATCACTATTATACTCTTAACCTCACCAACCTCGCATCATCGCTCCAAGGATCTGAGGCTCCTCGCATTTACTAAAGTCTNCACTCTGCGACTAAACTCTTACTCTTACTCATTTAACGCTCTCTAACATTGAAGTCGCACGCTCNTTTAANCCTATATCGCTTCTACTCTACCAGCCGCTAACAACCTTCTAATTGTATCTAGATTCATCACCAAACTTTTCGATGTCATCAATGATTACACTGTCAACATGTTGTTTGGTGTTTAGCCCTCTCGCAGTCGCGAGCACGACAACATACCAATACTTTATCTAGCACATGTTTATCTGTTTGGTCAAACTAAAGGAAATATTGATCTCTTCCCTGCATTCTGCATTTGACTTGTATGGATACCACTTCTAAAAACAAGGACCTCTTGAAAGAGGAGATGTAAGAGATAACAATGATAGAAATACACAATACTCAGAGGCACTACCTTTGTGAGCTGCAAGGAAAGGCTACCATCAAGCCCAGGTAGACCTGCTGCTGGAATATTAGTGGGCAAGGCTGATGGCGGAGGAGAATTGGTGTTGTTCTAGTTTGTTGGTAAATAGCAGACTCGGTTAGACTGAAATGAGAAAAGAGTGTGTGAATGATTAGCATTGAAAATGAAAATAATGTACCAAAATGATAACAATATGGTATCTCGATGTTCTGCAGATGCTGTGATTGTACATGAGAACTGACCTATATCGGAGTGTGTAGAATATACCCTCACATTGCAAGTCGTTCGAATCCCGAACTGATACATCGCTAGGTGGTTCACCATGTAATAGTCATTTTAGTTACTGTTACTATCTTGTCATTCTTTGTAATTGCATAATTGATTATCACGGCATGGTGTTCCTATTATATCTTGTGTGAATTCAGAAATCACCACCTTCTTTAAGCAGGGGTTATAGCACTTCCAGCCTTTGTAGCCATCAGGATAGCCTAGAGAAATGCACCTGAGAGAGTGCAGCTCTAGTGACTTTCTCTGGTCTTTTTGTGTAGCGGACAATAGCTCCCTTTTGTGCTGAACAATTTGAGGACCGAGAAGTGAGTCACAAGTGGTATCACAATCAGAAGTTAATCAGTCTGCATCTCCACGTGCCTTGACTCTGCCAAGATTTCTTTCATTTGCATGTCCGGAAAGATGCAGTGGGTCTGTATGGACCGGTATCTCCATGTGTTATAACCCTCAGCCACTCGTATGAAATTAGTGTTCACATATGAACTGGCTACTGATACCCTTATCTGATACATCGGATGAGGGTATTAGTAAGTACAAATCAAAGTGATCTTGAATATAATCAAAATAAATGTGCTCCAGATCAATCAGTTCTGGTGAATGGGTCTTGGACTCAATACAATCCATCTTTCTTTTCATATTATAGTGAAAGGTCCTTTGTGCTGTCTCAAAGGGCTCTTTGTAAATGTAAAGTTCATTGAACCACAACTCTAACTGGCATTGACAGAGCAGAATGTTTAAAATGAGGGGCACACTCATGACCATCTGCAAGTCTCCTCAACAACCTCTACAATGGGAAACATCTCTAGTAGCAATCATTCCCTTATCTGTATCCTTTTCCCAAAGGATAAACATATCCCTACCTCAGAACTGATCTCTGTAATAAGTCTGCCCAAGCTCTCAGAAGCATACACTGATATGGCACGATCAATTCTCATTGCAAATGGCGACATATTCAGTGTATTACTTCCCTTCCTTTCTCCAGTCACTCTCATAAACATGTCTAGAACATGCCGGGGAATGAAGGTATTGATTGACAACTATATCGCCAAGAATCATCTTACCTATCAAGAAGAAGCTTTTCACAATATTGGCGAATGAGTTGCCTGGGACCCTACCCAAGTCCGATACTGACTTCTTTCCTCACACTTCTCCTTCTCTCTGAATAGCCCATGCCTCAACAAATTCATGTTCGACAAAGTAGCCAATAGCAATATGACTAAAGAAGCTTAGGTACAAGTTGAAGACAACTTGTAATCTACTAGAGAGGTAATGTTACAATTTGCAACTCTGTTGCATTTCCTTACTTGTCCATATTTATTTAACTACTGCTGCACCACTACCCTTACAACTTCATCTTATTTCCCTTTTTGTCTCGGCTCGTTGTGTCTTGCCTGTTTCTTATTTCTGGACTTGTGACTGTCTACTATTCCTAGTCACTCTACCTATTCCATCACCCTAATTATCCTTGTCACTATTTCCCACTCCCTTCATCACTGCCCCTTTATTCCTTGACTATCGGACGATACACTTGCTTATGCTCTTATTCTGTTCTTTCCTTGTTTCTTTATATCTCTCTTCATTAGTGCTCTAGTCATTATATTGGCTTCCCTGGTGAACACCCTACCTAGAAACCCAGGATACCCTGGGTCCTTTGTCCTTTTCTTCCTATCCTTATAGTAGTGGCAGTATCCTTGTTCTTAAGGCTAGTTTTCCTGATATCCCTACTATACCTGATGTAGCCTTGCTCTCCCTACTAGAATCTCAGTATATAAATACTCCCTTTAATTAATGACATGTATACCTCAAGCTTGACTTGGAGGTTATTTACCTTTACTCACCAGAACTCCAGAACTCCCCCTGTGTACTTCTCTCTGTCTCCAACTTGTCTGGTGTTAAGAGTTAAACCTTATCAAAAGTAGATATTCAGAAACATCTTAGTTCTCTAGTATAGATATAGAAGGAACTTGCTACTTTAAGTAGCCTAATAGCTGATGGAGAGTATTGTTCTATAATTTGTTCTTCTCTTTCTCAGTCATTTGATTATCTTCTTAGTACAATAAATGCCATCTCAAGAATAATCAGATTTAAAAATATAACACTAGAAGTATAGTTTAGAATATATAGTAAATTTAATAAAAAGTCATCATTCATTAAATCTTAATATTTAAATTCTCAGAAAGTGACTTTAGACTCACTGGAATATCTAAAGTACTAAATACAATGCCTCAGAAAAGATAATATATCTGACTCAATAGAATATCTATCTTTTGCTTCATGAATATCTTTAAAGAGTTATAATGGGAAACTCTTTTCTTAGATCCAAGACTATTTATAGAAGCATTCTGAGCTATCTATTGTGTATTATAGACTGTCTATAGTAGAACTACATAGAATGTCTGTAATAACTCTAGGACAGCGCATTATCTTTCTTTGGGATGACCAATTCTGACTTTAGGACTGCCCATGTCATTTTATTTGGGATGACAATTGGTAACTTTGTGACTGCCCATATCTGTTTTTTGGGATAACCAATGCTAACTTCAGGGCTGCCCTTTTCTCTTTGGAATGATCAATGCTAACTTTAGGACTGCCTACATCTTCACTCCAAGATGACTAATATAGAATAGATTGGCTTGTTTTTGCTCACTAATGTAAGGAACAAATAATCAAATGATCAATATATATTTATTATATCTATATCAAGATATTTTTGACAGAGATCAGTATGATCAATGTCAGAAAGAATTAAAAAATAGAAGAAGGCTAACACAGATGATCAAGAGATTACCTGACATCCAAGACAGTTTAGATAAGAAAATCTTTATCAAGCAATGCTTATAATCAGTACTCATATAAATCTGCTGATATTCTGTGAGTGAGATGTATGTGGAAGCTGGAAACTACTAAGGTACTCAGAGGTATAGATTTCAGAGCCACTGTAGATTCAATATAAAGATACACCAAAATACGTGTTTTTTACATATCAATAAATTGAATATATTGTCTAGAGTATGTGTATCAAAAATCAGGATAATCCAACATGTTTTGGTATCTCCACAAAGAATGAAAGAGGATTGTGGTGCAAAATCACTGTTTCGAGTATATCAAATTTGGATGTGGTCTGTTAAAAATATGTAAGGCTCGCAACCTCAGAGATTGAGGCCGGTGGCTTCACACTAAGAGACGAGTTCCCACGAATAGATTAACAGTTGTAAGTCTAATCTTGTTTCGCAGAAATCTAAGGATACAGGCTCAAACTACTGGGGGTTTTTATAACTAAAAGAGGTAGTCTGTGCACTACACTATGGGGGAGCGGAATACTGATGGAAAAAGGACTGGAATAGCAACGGGGGAGAAGAAAAGTGTATGTCGGGAACCTCGGTGAAAGAAAACAAGCAGATAAAACATAAAGAACAAATAAGGAAATATTGATGGGATAAATCCTAGGCTAGGAGTCGCCAGGACCCTTGAGGGTTATATGCGCCCTCCGAGACCACCAACGGAGGTCTCAATACCCTTCCTCTCCGGTATGATAGTCCATCAACTCGTCAGTATCAGAAGCCCCAGCGGGCTTCTTTCCCTTCCCAGAAGAGGCAGCCTTGGAGCTGCGTGTCTTCTTGAATTTGAGTTTGTCAATGCTTGAGGAAGGGCCAGGCTGAGCCTCAGCTCCCATAATGTTGTCGGCTGAAGCAGGAGTGGCAGATGCAGATTTGGTAGGAGCAGGCTGGGCTGCGGTGATACCAGTTGGAGGAGGGTTGCTGGAAAAGGAAGTAGTAGTAGTTGTAGGTACTGGAGCAGAAGGCTCAGAGGCGCCCTCTAGCTCATCATCAGAATCAAGAGGAATGATGATGAAGGAGTGCTTGTGTTTCTTTCCCATAAAAAAGTTACGCCCCTCACCTGCCTTGAACCTTCTCTTTCCTCCCTTCCGGAATAAATCCCCTCCCTCATCCAATAAATTTTCTAGAACAAGCATCATACTCCCTCGCTGTACTCTTTCCTCTCTGATCTTCTGGTCCGTTTTATGAATAACCGGCTTCGGAGCGAATTGATTGAGATTGAGGAAGGGTGGACCATCTCCGTGATGGGCTGGACCTGAGCCAATTTGTGCTGGTACCAGGGGTTAGCCGTAATTATACAGACTAGATTATCATACCCCACAGGAACAGCAGTACCAGACTGGAATTTTCCAGAGTGTAGACATTGATCATGAATGAAGATAGCATGGAGTTGAGAGTTATGGAAGAAATGGTATTTGTTGGCATCAGTGTCGAGGACTTGAAGGCTGTTGCGCACAGCGCGAGTAGAGGAGGGATCGAAGGTGGCTGACATAGTGGGTAGAGAGTTGGCAAGTGAGTGAGAGAGGGAGGTGTTGACTGGGCTGGAGTGAGACGTCTTGAGGTTGCGAGAATTTTGAGGAGAAACCATACAAAGATGCCCTATAAATATCTGAGGGTCATCGGGGGGTAGTACCCCAGTTTCATCATCTAGGCTATCAATGTCCTCAAGATCGAGGGCCTCAAGATATGCCGCAAGAGCTCCAAGGTGAGCGATCAAGTCGTGTGGAACCCAAGTACGATCACCTGTCTTCCAGTGGCACTCAAAAATTGCCGATCGACCCTTGCCCTTGTGGCCAATAATTTTTTCTATCGCCCATTCCCCTTCTTGATCCTCGAGCTCGAATATTTGATTGTCTGCTCGTCCAGGAAAGAGTCTGTCATCGTTGGGTTCATTTACCCGAAGCAACAAAGAATGAAAAACATCATGAATTCCCCTGCACTTGAGCCGGGAAGGCAAGTCCAATTGGTAAGAATTGTTTCTAAAGTCCTTGATAATGAGGTAGGGCCCCATAAATTTTGGAGTGAGTTTTCAGGCTAACCCTTTTGGAATATTCATGTTTTTAGTTGAAACATACACCAGATCATTTTTGACAAACGGCAACAGTCTCCTCCGTCTGTTTGCATCTCGGATCTACTTTACTCGCGAGGCTAAGATAGAGTCATGGGCTGCCATAATAGCAGCTTTCACCTTTTGAGCATATACACAAATACCTGGGTATTTGTCTGATCCAGCATTTTCCCAGATCATTGAACGGGGCATTCTTCCATTGTTGAGAAAAAATGGTACGTATCCAGTGGAGTTTGATCTTGCAGAAGGGATAGTGAATTCGATCGCAGGAAGCTTCTGGACCCAGTTTTTCTGGGTTGGCCCCACGCACTGTTGGAGCATCTGCGTGATCGTGCAGTTCGCATGTTCAGTTGAGCCCTCCAACTCAGGATGGTATGCACTGGACATGCGGAGCTCTACCCCAAGCAGTTTGTGCAGGTGAGTCCAAAATGTGCTCATAAATAACACATCCCGGTCACTGACAATCACTTTTGGTAATCTGTGATGTTTGTAGACCTCTGAGAACACTAACTCAGCAACATTTTTGGCAGTGTAGGTCTGTTTGCTGAGGACCAGGTGAACCATGCCGGTAAGCAGGTCTATTATGATAGTGATTGTGTTGAACTTTCCATCTCTATTCTCAGATTCCAGAAGAGGGCCTACAAAATCAATCCCAATCGAATCTCATGGCCATGATGGAACTGCCAGCGAGTTCAGGAGGCCGTATGGCTTCTGATTGCTTGGCTTACTCCTTTTACAGGTCATGCAGGTGTCACAGAATTTCTGGACATCCTGTGCCATTGATTTCCACCAAACATGGTTCTGCAGCAACTTCAAGGTCTTATAGTGGCCCAAATAGGCCAGCAGGGAGTGTGCATGGGAGATTAGAATCTCCCTGATACTCCGGCCTTTGACCAGAATGTCCGGAATACACAGCAGGTAGGCTTCATCAATTTTTATCACTATTAGTCCATCTTTACTGATGAAATTCTTATGGTGTTTAGGGTTCTCAAGTATAAATTTGAAGAATCCGTCGTCAGAATATTTATTTCTGACCTCCGAGGTGAGTTCTATGCCCTCGTTCATTGTCAAAACACCCTCTAATGATCCAGTTTCCTTATTAGGAGATCAACTTTCCTTATTAGGAAGGCGTGACTCAGTGTCTGCGCTGACATGGCCTCCTGCTGGCGCCGGCGCTTCGGAGTCGTCTCTCTCTTCAACCTTAACCACCGCACCGGCCTGGCCCTTCAAACAGCCTCGATTCTCATTCTGGGGAACTTCCAATGAGGTTTTATGGATAGTATAAGGTGCAGGGGCGAGTTTTTGGACCCCAGGTAAGTTATTTTCATTTGATCTTTACGCTGATGTTGGTTTTTCAGATTCTGGGGCTCCCACTAGTGCCATTGGTGAAGTTCCCGCACCCTCCTGTCTTCCTCCACGTGGTCCATGGAGGATGACACGCTTGATCCTCTTGGCAAACTCGCATGAGGTCTCTAGACGACCAGATTCAGACCCTAGCATGCCCGCTATGTTTCCTGAAGACCTCCCGGCCCTTTCTTGTCTTGACGGCTATGCTGCGGATGCTTCCAATGAGGTATATACTGGGGCAGATATGTCCATTTCCTCCAAGTAAGTAGCCAATGTATTAATTTCGTCGTATTGGGTGTATTCTGATAAAGATCGGACTGTTCCAGGATGATCATTTGAGTATATGCGCGATAGCGCATCTGCAAGGACATTCTCGGTCCCCGGAACATATCATATTGAAAAGTTGAACTCTGTGATCTTCTCTATCCACCTGGCTTGTCGGCCAGAGAGATTCCGTTGTCCCAAAAGGTGTGTCAGTCCCTTATAGTCTGTTACCCATGTAAAATGGCATCCTAACAGGATATCACAGTGATGCAGCATAGATTCCACGGCTGCCAGCATCTCCACCTCATGCACAGGGTAATTCATTTGTGCAAGTGACAACTTTGCTGAATAGAACGCTGCCACGCGCCTTCCGTCTCATGTATCCCCCTGGGCTATTACACTAGAGATCTATCCGTTACCAATCAAATCCTAGCGGTGCCAGGGGAATAGTCTAGCGGCACCCTATGGTGTTCCCAATGCTCGTGAACGAGCTTCTTTATCTCATTAAACGCATGCTGGTGAGTAAATTCCCAATAAAAACTCGATGTTGATCCAGTTAACGGAGTAAGTACCCCCATAGGTATCCGAACCATTGCAATATCATCCGCCAAGTACCCAACGGACCCTAAGAACCCCCGCAAGAGCTCTTTCGATGTTGGTACTTTCCAATTCAAGACAGAGTCCACCTTATCGGGGTCCATCCGGATTCCATTATTATCAACAATACGGCCGAGGATCTTCATCTCCTTTTCAAGAAAGCGCAGTTTGGTTGAGCTGAGGTAAAGTTCCTCCTTCTTTAAAACATCAATCACGGTCTTGACATGTTTAACATGGTCCTCTAAGGTGTCCGAATAAATAATTATGTCATCAAGATAGATGTCCATAAACACGTCAAGGTATAGTGCAAATATGTGGTTCATGAGACTCTGGTAAGTAGCGATGGCGTTGCAGTCACCTTGCTGCATCACCAGGCTAACCATGTTTCCGTCAGGCGTCGTCATCACCGTCCATTCCACATGATCGGGTTCCACTTGTATCTGCTCATAGGCATCCTTGCCATTAGCAAGACTACAATACAGTTTCTGGGCGACACAATGGAGAATCCCATCTATATCCGGTAGGGGTGATGTCAGCTTCATGGTGTTCTTATTCCGGTCTCGGGAGTCAACCACAGAACACAGAGCTGCTGGAATCCCGTTCTTCCCTGTCCCTGGCTTCGTTAACAGCAACATTGAACAAGTATTCCGAGCAGTAGTAATTTTCTATCGCCCCAACTTCTCATACGCCCACCGTTTCTTGGCCCAGCTTGCACAGTGAGCATCCGGACACCGAGAAGGACGCCATGGGTACACCTTATCCGGATCTATCAAAGGTATAGTATGATTTATTGTCCGAAGAGGAGGCAAGGGTGAGTCACAAGCCTCTTTGCAAATCGGTTTGGCATATTCACGTAGCTCTTTCCTTGCAGCATCAAGATGATCTTTGAAGACATCAGCGGCGCGTGATTCGAGGACTCGGACTCGTTTACCCTCTATGGGGAGTGCTGGGACACTGCCCACTAGTACGGATATCAGGTTCAGCCCGAGGCATACCTTGTGTTGGAATAGGAAGGGTGTACCTAAGATGACATCATAGTTTTCGAGGTTCGATATATCCATATATCGTTCCTCTGATATATCTTGATACCGTAGCTGAACGGTACACCCCGTGATGATCTTAGCACGAGATCCCTGTACAGCCAGTTGCACCAGGACTGGTTTTTCTAACTCAAACATCATGGCCTTTAACTGATGCACAAACTTCGCAGATATGAAATCTGTCAGTAAGCCGCTATCCAATAGTGCTTGGGCTGGCTGGCCATTCACGTCCACCACCACCACAATAGGTTCTGGGATTAGGCGGCGAAAGTCTCGAGTGACAGCAGCTGTACGGTGTAAGGCAGAGTAGGTTGGTTCCACCGCATTTAATTGAATGATGAGATCCTCATCGTCTGTTATGCTTTGATCAAATTCACCGGCATTGATCCTAGTGATCAAGTCATCGTCGGGGATCCACCATTGTAGTTCTCTATTAAGGTCATCAATATTGAACCAGGTTGCTGCCAGTTCTGCGCGCTGAAAGGTACGTGCATAATTATTGACTAGATCAAAGTGTGGGTTTCGTAAGAACTCTTCCGGGAACCCTATTGGGAATTTGAACAGATTATCATATAGAGCTATCTGTCTGTACTCACGATCACCCTTAAAGCGGATGTCAAACCCCGGTACTCCAAGGTGTTCCTGTAATGCCTCCAATGCATACTGAATCCAGAACTCCATTATATCTTCAGTGGGGTGGAACAGAGATTTTCCCTTCCCCGCTGGCTTATATGATGGTGGTAGGAGACAGTGTTGGAACCATAAGGGTAGATCCAGTTCCACGTTTTCAAGTAGGTCAGTATCTATAGCGACTTCTATATTGTCATCGCCACTCATGATCACATGTTGTTTATCAGAGATCCTGAATACTACGAAGGTTCCGAAGGTCTTCTGCCTAAGGGGTAAGACATAGGGTGCATACTGATTCAGTAACTCTGTGGCACGTTTAGCGATTAAATCTCTGATAGATAGATAGGTACGGTTTTCCTGCAGTCGCTCCAGCGCGAGCGCTTGATGGCCCTGGGCATGTTCCCGGAATGGCCACTGACAATCACAGTATTCCCCAGGAAGTTCTTCCATGATGTCAAAGTCGCGGCCATCAAAACCTTCAATATCTGATTCGCTATCAGAACAGTCCTGAAGATCAGGCAATCCATCCTTGCTGTCTGACCTTTTCGAGACGGTTTCTGTATCCTCTGACTCGGTATCTGAATCAGAGTCATAGCTAGACCAGTCTGACTCCTCGTCAGACGTGGATACCTCCTGTAGCTCTGGCATATCATTCCATTCATGGTCTGAGTTCGCAAAAGTAGGTAGTGTCTCCCAGTTAAACTCGGTGCTAGCAAGGTGCAATCCTGAGGTTGTGGACTGCGTCAGCGATCTTAAGTCTTCAGTGTTGGATCCCTGCAGGCGCATACTGTAGGCAGAGATACCGGGTGGTCTGTTTCTATTGTCAGACTTGACACAATTATTCTGAGGGCAGTTTCAGGCCATATGGCTACTCTCTTTGCACACAAAACACTTTCCAGTGGCTTTGAGGTCTGCCTTTTCCTTTTCGGACATCTGGCGTGGTTGGGCAGTGTTCCGAGGCTGATTTCTCTGAATTCCCTGCAGGTGATTTCATTGTGAGGATCCTGAAGAGCTCAGCTGGTTTCATGACTCGGTATTGGGTTTCCAATGGAAATTTCGACAGTCATGAGGATGTCTCAAGCCCTGATTGTTATGAGAACCAGTCCATTCTACAGGGATTGTTCTTGATGGTGGGGTAGGTCTATTATTTGACCTCGCATTCTTGCTATTAATTGACATCTCCATATGGATAGCTCGTTTTACTATGTGATGCTATTTGGAGGTTGTCGAGGAAAGGCCATACTCCCACAGCTTTTGCCGAATAGGAGCATTCAATTCGTACCATAAACGATCAATGCGGTCTTATTTAGACACAACTCCGACCATACGGAATAGGTTCTGAAGTTCGTATTGAAAATCCTGTACGGTAAGTTCTCTCTGTTTAAATTGGTTTAACTTTTATCGCTGTTGGGCTCAGAATGCAACAGGAAAACAATAATCAAAGAGTCCTTTCAAGAAACAGCACAAATTCCATTTGTGAGGAGCATCTGACACGGTATTAGCGTAGAAGTTGTAGGCTTTCCCTTCGAGAAAATGGGACAGCTTGATTACAATTTCGGCACATTTTATATCGTACCCATCTAGGTATTCCTTACACTGACATCCAAATTTGTGGAATTTCTCAGGATCAGGAGTACCATTGTACTTTTCCAGTTTCTCTGGTTTAGGTCTCGGCAACTGGTGCCTTCGTCTCGACTTTTGCCTTTTTCGGTATCGGTCCTTATGGCGAGAGCTACGGCTTCGAGAACAGCCTCCCCTATGATTCTTATATCTCCTGCGACGGCTCATCAGGCTCAATGCATCTGATACCTCATCCTCTGAGTTGTCTGATGATTCTACCGATTGTTCATCACTTGTGGAATCGCTAGAGTACCCTCCAGAATAGAAATCAGACTCGGAGTCATCATCCTTTAAGGAGTCGCTGAGATGATGATGAAGAGTCTGACAGATCAGGTGAGTCCTTGGACCTTCTCTTCTTTCCTCTTTTAGATAGAATCTGTCCTAGATAACTCTTTTCCTCAATTTGGGAAGACAGCGCCAGGCTGTCATGCCTCTCCTTCCTTCGGTAAGTCTTTGAGTCTTTCTTTCTCGATTTGGACTTTTTCCTAATAGAGTTATCTATGAGGGCCAGCCCAGCATCAATTGGTTCAGAATCTGAGTCTGAAGAACTCTGGGTGTCTTTCTGACGACTCCGTTTGAATTTCTTTTCCTTGGGCTCCACTTCTTTGCTTTCTGAAACAGGAATTCCCTCTAGTACTTATACCGACTTCTCTTTTTGGTCTATTTTAGGTAGCAAGTTGGTCTCTGGCTTTAGTAATTCTGCTTTCACTGGTTAAGGTAGTTCAGCTTCTTCTGATTGATTGACCTCCTTTACGGAGTGATGAGAAGTATTATTGACTGTTTCACAATGGGCCTGGTGATGTGCCTTCCAAAAGGCCAACAGCTCATGTTATTGTTTAATACTCAAGGCTGGCTCATCATCCATTTGTTCCTTGGCTGCATTCTCATCAGCATAATGCTCTAACTCCTTTTGCTGAGCTTCGATATCCATTTCCTTTTCAGGCAAGTTCACTGCATCCCAGTTATGAGGATCAACCACCTTCCCTTTCCCTTGGGAGTTTCCTTGCTCGAAATTCAAGTGCTCTTCGTTTTTAATCTTAGAAGCATTGAACTCATGGACTTGGTCCATCCTTTGCTGAATGCGGCCAGCTTCTGAAGCAGTAAGTTCATTCTCAGCTTGTGCAATGACTTCTTGCTGATTCTTAGTCATTGATATATCATTTACACTCATCCCGTGTTGGGTAGGTGAGGAACTTTGGGAAACATCAGTTTCTGGTTCCATGGTGGGGAGACTATAGCTCCGACCACATTTGTAGGACACTATAGTCCATGGGTTGTCTCCGGCCTTCACAGCATTATTTGTAAAGTAGATATTATCAATTTTGGTACCAAATACATCTGACTGATCGGGGTTTTTCTCTAACTGAGCAGATCTCATTGCTCTACCCTCACTAATAGAGGTAGGTTCAAAAAGCTTCTGTGGAGTTCCAGACTCAGGGGAAGCTGGTCTCGAGACAACCTGGCTGTAAGACAAACCAGGAACTATCTCGGAAGGTGTACGTCGCGATACACTTGACAGCAATGAGATTAGAGCCAATGCTGCTGACAATTCAGCCCTCTGTACTTCCACAGCCAACGTGCCTGGTATTGTAGGTGATTGTGGAGAGGGTGCGGCCATGCCGCGTCTACAGAGACGGTAGCGAGGGGGCATGAAGGGATGGATGATGAAAAAGGAAGTCTTGAGGTTCGACGTTCTTGTTGGTTAAACTTTTGAGGTATTGGTCGTCGTCAAAGAGTGGAGGTTCAAGATGATCAGTCTTGAGGAGTCCCAGCAGCAACGGTGAGAGAGTTAAAAGAAAAGCAAGTATATTAGCCTTCTTCTATTTTTTAATTCTTTCTGACATTAATCATACTGATCTCTGTTCAAAATATCTTGATATAGATATAGTAAATATATATTGATCATTTGATTATTTGTTCCTTACATTAGTGAGCAAAAACAAGCCAATCTATTCTATATTAGTCATCTTGGAGTGAAGATGTAGGCAGTCCTAAAGTTAGCATTGATCATTCCAAAGAGAAAAGGGCAGCCCTGAAGTTAGCATTGGTTATCCCAAAAAACAGATATGGGCAGTCACAAAGTTACCATTGGTCATCCCAAATAAAAGACATGGGCAGTCCTAAAGTCAGAATTGGTCATCCCAAAGAAAGATATGCGCTGTCCTAGAGTTATTACAGACATTCTATGTATTCTACTATAGACAGTCTATAATACACAATAGATAGCTCAGAATGCTTCTATGAATAATCCTGGATCTAAAAAATGAGTATCTCATTGTAACTATTTGAGATATCCATGAAGCAAAGATAGATATTCTATAGAGTCAGATATATTATCTTTTCTGAGGCATTGTATTTAGTACTTTAGATATTCCAGTGAGTCTAAAGTCACTTTCTGAGAATTTAAATATTAAGATTTAATGGATGATGACTTTTTACTAAATTCACTATATATTCTGAACTATCCTTCTATAAGTTATTTTTAAATCTTCAAAACAAATCAATCTAGAGATATATTTCCTCTGACAAATTTTAAAGATAATATATATATATTACTAGAAGCATTTTAAAGCTCACTGTATCTATTTACTTGAAACTTTGAATCTATTCTAATTTAGATAATTAAATACATTAGTTTATAACAATGAAATAAAAGAAAATT
>JANAWD010000707.1:0-19970 GCA_027627245.1 Meripilus lineatus | reverse complement strand
CCCAAAAAATGCTGACGTACAAGTCTTGTTTTGCACCCCGTTCTCTTGATCTATGCGACTTCGATGCATCAATATACCATTCGGGGCGCCCATCAACCCATTTGAGATCAGACATCGTTCCCACCACAAAAGAGACTTCGACACCAAAAATGGGGTCGAGACCAAATCAGGAATCTATTATGGGCCTCAGCGCTATGATGATCTCCGACTCCTTACCACACCTTACGGCTAAAGACACGCTAGAACATTCAACCCAGGACATCATGCTCGAGCTCGAGAGCAGCCGTATCTCTATGCTTCTTGAACTGGGCCCATTTCTATTGAGAAATGCAGAGGGTTGGCTATCCGGACCAAAACCTCTCGGACGCTGTAGAGGGTGTATTTTACGTTTGGAACAATACATTCACCTCCTCCTTCGCACGTTGCATATTCCGGAGGGTAAACTCGGCCGTTAAGCGTTGCACATGGTGGACTAAAGAGGCGGATATTTTTGCATCAACGGGCATTGCCATTCGTCCATTGCGCACAAAAATAATCACCAACAACCAGCGGAAGGAAGGCCGCTCGCGAAGACATCCAACACGCCAAAGGGTGCAGGCACTGGCACTAGGGGTTTGATAATCTGTCACGGTTTGTTGGGTTATTCAGTTGGGACTCAATGCTATGCACAGGTGACATTTGCGTACCGATTAGGACCTGAATTCTGAACGACAAAAATCAAGAAAAGAAGTGCTTCCAATAAATTCCGAAACGAACAAGGATAATCGAAGGGAAAACAGACTTTACAGCCGGCTCGCAACTGGTAAGAGGAGGTAAAAATGAGGCACCAGTAATCAAGCCATCTTGTGCGTGTCAATGGCGGACCGATGAATGATTGGGAGATGGTGATGACAGGGTCAGACGTCTCTGGGAGTTCTCTTTGGTGACCTGTTCTGGCGACCAATCACAGGGCGGGAGAAAATACACGCCGGCGATGATGCACGGTCTCCATCGTGAGAACTTCTGGTTTGCTTCTATTGGACCGTTCGCAGGCCAATAGGAGGAAACCGAGCATCCATAATAGCAAGCGATTTGAAGTTTCGCCTTGCTGAAGCACGTTGCGAAAGGAAACCGGTCTCGGTAGGTGCGTATTGAATTAGCAAGCTTTCACCGGAAATGAATGATCATGGAGACAAAAAACAAGGTGGAGGGCTTTCTGTGCCTCGCTTGCGTACTCTCCACTTACAACTTTTGCACGTCGTTGACGCGTAATGCTCCCCACTTTTGACAGCCCCATGCGGTAGCCACCCATAAGATTCTGTCGGTAGGACAGAGAAGTAAAATTCAGCATCGTCAGCACGAATTTTCCAACAAATAGGACGAAACAGCGCACTTGTTAATTCCGGATCCCGGTGGTTTCCCAAAAGAAAATTTGGAGCGATGTATGGCCCCAAATAGCTCGCAAAGTGCCGGTGTGATATCTGCATCGTAAGGGTCATGAAGAACGTCATGAAACTTCGAATGTTTCTGACAGAACGCGTGAGCCCAAAATGTTGGAGTCGATAATTCGGAATTCAGACGAGCCCATGTCGTTTTTGGGAGAATAATCACAATCCAAAATTGGTAGATCGACACTCCAGTCCACAACTATGCCCCTACGAACTGATGTATTGGGGCCGGCCTCGTGAACTGCGAATGTGATATGATTTGCATCGGATTTCTGCGAATAGAGCTATGATATATGATGATGCAGCGCCTCGGGAGAAGGATTAAAAATAGTCACGTTAATCCTTGAGAATGAGGTTCAACCCGGACTTGTCCAGCACGGGCGTGGCGCACTGGAGGAGAATGCCCGAGTGAGTCGATCAGATAACTGAGAGTATGAAATGAATGTTTGTGCTCCTTCCGCGAGACTTTCTAGACATTTGTGAAATGCGGGGCGACTGATGACCGATAACATCGTACTTATGAATTGAGCACAAGGTTGCCGGACATGAAGACACAGACACCTCTGGACCATATTGATCCATCAATGAGCGAACCGCTAAACGAGAAAGAAGCACCATCAAAATATCTGGTGAAACCACAAGTCTGATTGAATAACTCGCCTACGGATCTACCCGTCCTCTGGAATGCTAAGCAATTGGATTCGACTTGTTCTCGTATCCATCCCACTTCCCCAGATCATCGTCGATGTCGAGGATTCTTGTATCATAGAAAATATGTGCGGTCGGCTTAACGATGTCCCAGTGTTTGATCTTTCCGTCGGTGTCCCTCCCGAGATGAACACCCCAGACGCTCCATTTATTGGCCGTATTGTTATACCCAGCAACGCATGCTCCGCACAACTTGCACCTGCAACGAGACTTATGGGGCCGATTCGGTATGATGAAGACGTCCAGTAAAGCATTATGTGGTTCTCCATGTGTCCATGAGAATGCATCCCCAGGGAAGTGAATCGAATGGACGAACGGGCATCCTGACGAGGGATTTCTTCAATCGACACTACATAGAGGTCATAGAGGATAGACTTACCCGTAAGTCGTTGACAATTCGTGCAATGACAGTATGCACTCAAGATTGGTGGTGCAGAGAGTGTATAGGAGATTGCACCACAGAAACAAGATCCTGTGAACGTTGGCGTCCTGTGAAGGCCGCCACGGATCCTTCAACACAAGCCTTTCAGGCTGCGCAACATACGCTCACATCTCTCGATACCTTCAAGACTGTGCAAGGTCGCTGTGAGGTATTTGGGCTTGTGTCTTCAAGCTTCAAGACTCGTCAAGATGAGGCTCACTTTGCTCCCAGAGATATTGACGCGGCTTGATCGGCTTTCACGGTTGTGTGCCCAGACCTCGTCGAGTCGGGCTGATGAAGCAAGTGCGGCCGAAGCAAGCCGATTGGGCAAAACGCGATCATGTGATCAACACGTTTGTGGCGAAGGGGCGCTTGAAGCGTGTTTTTTCTCGGTCTGTCTCAGCATCACCGTTTCACCCGATCGCGACTTCCCAACGTTTGTTATCTTTTATCAGTATTTTGGTCTCTCCTCCACATCGTCCACACTTTGCGTACGTATAATTTGCGCAGGAGATAGCCACACCCTCATGCTACATGCTCATTTATATACCATGCCTGGCTTCAGTTTCTTTTCCGAGTTGTTGACCTCCGAAGATGTGATTTTCGAAGGCATCGAACGCGATATCGGGGGACAAAGGAAGGCTCAGTCAGCTTTCAAACTACGAGCAGAGATTGGCTGCAGAATGGATTGCGTGGACGACTTCCTTCCCGCGATAGCCTTGTCTCCTCCATCTAGCTTATGAATCGTCACCGAGGGACTTGCGTCACCCGCGACAGCAACTTTTGAGCTCACATATAAGATACGGTGACTCTGCAAACCTTCTTTCAGCACTCACATTTGTATCATCTTTTCTCGACGGCCATCCAAATCTATGTCTCACCCACAGACTTACAAGGCATATGCCTTCACCCGAAAGGACGGAAACCTCGAAAAAGTTACTCTTCAATGGAAAGACCCCAAAGAGAACCAAGTCGTGATTAAGGTTCTTGCATGTGGAGTATGTCACAGGTGAGGATATTGCTATCAGCGCACTTCATCCACTGATACATTTCCGACAACCAGTGACGCAGGAGTGAAGGGTGCACGGTTTGGTACCCTACCCCGGGTTCCTGGGCATGAAATCATCGGTGACATAGTCGCTCTTGGTCCTGGAGAAGCCCATTTCAAGATAGGTCAAAGAGTCGGAGGCGGCTGGCATGGCGGACATTGTGGAACATGTCAACCCTGTCGGACTGGCGAATATCAGACATGCGAGAACCAAGCGATTAATGGTTAGTTTCATCACGTCCTCTCTACCCTCGTTTTTGCGGCTTGACGTCACATGAAATCATTGTAGGTGTCACTCAAGATGGTGGATACGCTGAATATGCTACACTTAGGACTGAGGCGTTAGTGTCCATACCCAAAGATATGGATCCAGTGCAAGCTGCGCCTCTCCTATGCGCCGGTGTAACGACTTTCAGTTAGTGGTCTTGCATTTGTTCTCCCAGTTTTGTTCTGATGAGCACGTAGACTCCTTGCGCGCGATGGACGTCCGACCCGGTGACATCGTCGCTGTCCAAGGGATCGGCGGGCTCGGTCACCTTGCTCTCCAATTCTCAAAAGCCATGGGTTACCGGACCGTCGCTCTTTCATCCTCGCCCGCAAAGAAGGAAATGGCTCACCATCTTGGGGCCACGGATTACATTGATGGGTCGAAGGTAGATCAAGCCCAGGCCTTGCTAGATCTTGGTGGGGCAAAGGTAATCATGGTCACCGCGCCCAATTCAGAGGTTATCCAATCATTGATGGGAGGATTGTGCGTCGGCGGTCAATTGCTGATTCTGGCTCTCCCGGAGGAGCCAGCAACCGTCTCCCTTGGTGCGTGCTCCCGCGAACCTATGTTGCGATACTGGCATTGACAACGCCCTTATAGTGCCCATGATCACGAAACGTCTATCGATTATTGGATGGCCTTCCGGTCATGCCAAAGATAGCGAGGACACTGTAAACTTTGCAAGGCTTGCTGGTGTTAGGACCATGATTGAAGAGTATCCCCTCGACAAGGCACAAGAAGCCTTTGACCATCTGCCGAAAGCTAGATTCAGGGCTGTCCTCGTTCCCTAGGATCGTGTATGTCACAGTATAATAGAGTAATTGACTTTCTGTTGCGGCGACTTCTTTCACAGCCCCAGCCTTCACTTTTATCGAACTCCGGGAGAACATGTAACATAGGTTGTGTTCATCGTGGATATGTTTTCGGAGGACCAATTCTCATTTGACAAGAACAATGTCGAAGTTGGGCCCTGGGATGGCGTGATCGCGCGGAGTGGGTGAATGCTCGAATGTTCAGTATTTCCTGCATGATGTAATGTGGTGTTCACTGGTGAAGAAGTTGCCGTAGCGACAGACTTTATGTCAAAGTTGCTCCATGAGAGATAAGTTCACTCTACGTCACGAGAGTCGATCCCGAGATGTGAGGTTTGTTACCCAAATCTCTAAAATCCTGAACTTCTTGTGTGTGTGGGTTAGTGTCCGAATCTAACCCTGAGTCTCACACGGTCGTGTTGGTCGACCTCTTCACTGTTCCCAACGGTATCTATATCCGTGTTTCCTCTTCTCTTGGTCCCTGCCCTTCTGTAGTTCGCAAAGCTAAACCTTGAAGCTAGAAAACACAGTAGGACGGGTTTCCGAAGCTGTATGTGGTTCGGCGAGCCAATGAGCACGCACGTCAGACTCATTAGTCAATTCTGTTCCGTCGGGGCCCAGAACGTTCCGAGACGTACGGATGACTCCGAGATGGCCATGTAGGCGATAGACTGAAGGATCGATGGACCGCATATTCTTGCTTCCCAACTTCCATGGACGCCAACTGCAAAACAAAAAAGTGTCTCTTCCTTCACTTTTGGAGTACTTGATGTCTCTCAAGCCCCTCCAAATCGCGCTCTATCTTGCCTTAGCATCTCTCCATGTGTGTGCATATACGGGACCTCCTCGAAAACCTGGTCCCCCTGGTTGCAGTAGTTGCCTTATACCCTGTTTCAAGTTATGTTGATATGTCTCACAGGCTTACGACACCGCCTCACTAATATTCGTGCGCTGAGAATGTTGATTGATTACTCGATATTCCTTCGAGGATGGTTGCCCTCTACCCTGCGTATCTCCACAGCTAATAGCAACCCTCGGGGTTCTAGTGTCCGAGCGAAGAACGGGTTTAATGGAAGACAAAGTTGTCCTTCGTTGCGCTTCTCCTCGAAGAAGGTAACAACGCGGCACTCCACCTTTGTGGTTGACCCTTTGTTTTCATCTGGTGTCTCGGGACTCCCGTATATCCCGGATCCCGTCTGCTGCTGAGGATACCGAGCATCTAGACAGTGCACCACTGTAAGTGACATCGCGCGCACTATGATCCTGGATTGCTCCCATTCCCGCACCGTCCACGGGTTTCAGATGTCACGACCATCCATTCCACACAGTCTAGTCGGTGTTAAACATAGGGTCCCAGAAATGCCATGACCCAACTCCCATCGCTGTCACGGCTTCTTGGCCCGAATGTCTTACTCAGGAACGTGAAAAACAAATCCTCGAGTCTTCTGTCTTGGTATCTATTGATGCGGGATGTGGAAAATAATGACTCTTCTCATTTGTATCCGCCTTTAGAATCCTATCTCGGACGTTAGCGAAAACATACTTAAGACTCGTCGACATATTCCGGCTCCCCAGGATCCCTATCCTGTTTCCCACCTGACCTACGAGTCAATTGTCTTTCCTTGTGGTTTACCCACTTACCAGCCACTCTTTGATCCCCGTCATTCGTTTGTTTGATAGATATGCAGTTCCGTGCCATCTTGTTCTCTCTATTCGCTCTCTTCTTTGTTGATTTCACCTTCGCGAGAACTCGGCTTCGTTCTACCTTGGATACCCAAGGGTCTTCAAAGCGTACACCAACGTCCACGACGCCAGATGTTCTCTCATCTCGTCAGCATGTCGCACCGCGAGCATTGCTTGATGTATGCGTCTATCTGGATACCAGAGTCCTCTTGGGTGCCAACATCCTAGGGGTCTCACTTGCCGATATATTGGACCTGGACGCTTGCATTTGCTTGAGCGCTTTACCTCTCATTTTGGAGACGAATGTCCATCTCAAGAATCTCATTGGCGTGTTTGGGAAGAATGCTATTTCCCAAAGCTTGAACACAGTGGTCAGTCCATATTCATCTCTCGTTCCAATCCTTCGCTGAAAGCATACAATTTTAGCTTCGAACTCTTCCTGGTAGCAAACAATGCTCATACCCCTCGAACTCGCAACCCCTCTGTACCGCCTCCGATCCCTGCGCTTTCACATGCAAGCCTCCCCTTGTCCGTCAAGGAAATGAATGCGTCTGCAAAGCCCCCTTCATGAGCTGCAACGGCGTATGCGGATTGTTCCCTCACGTATGCGTCCATCTGATTGTCGTTCTCTCCATTATTGATTGACCTGTCGTTTCTCAGGGATGCGGGTCCGCAGTGCCCAACCCATATAAGAGGGAACATTAAGTGCTTTGCATGCAGAAAATGCGCAAAAATGGATGAATTAGCTCGGTGTTTCACACGCGAATGTCGGACATGCTTCTGGCATTGAACATGGACATTGTGGAATCATTCATGCAGCGACTTTTTACGTTCCACATTTTAGAAATACTTCAAGTTGTGAATGGTGACACACTACTATATGCGTCTTTGATTCTATTCTACTGTAGCAGATGATTGTTGTATGCAACGTTATCTGTACTTTGTCATTTTCTGTTTTTAGTTTCAGGATCTATGGAAGGATACCCACCTGATTTTCCACTGTTTGTGTCGTATTGGACTGTCACTTTCGGTAATTAACCCTACGTTGTGGTGGCGCTTGACAGGTTTTTATCGTTAATCTTTTCCATCATGATCTACCAATCTCTGGTCTGTCACGTCACTGACTGCGAGCAACGCCGGTCGACATTGCATCATCATATCGACCTTCATCGGCGTGAACAAACCTAATGGTACAGCTGAGTACATTTTAAGGAATTAGCCTGCTCCCGCGATGGATACCGTTTTCCCCGGGTCTTTAATCATTGAGGATGCTGACTATCACAAGCCCCGAAGGTTGGACGTCGAGGATCCGCTGATTTCGAAGCCGAAGACAGGCAGTACCGGGAGCCGAATGAGGGGACACGGTGGTGAACCTCTTGTCGGATCTCTTGCTTTTGCGTCACTGGGCGAAGACTCGAATCGAAATCCAGCTGCAAGAACCCAAGAAGGAAGAGAATAGAGGAGTAGAGCACACTCTTGTGGTGTCCTCCAAATACTATCTTCGTTGAGAGGTCATCAAGATCGCTATCTGTGAGCTCCACTTGAGGTGGTCTTCCTAACGTTGGAAGATTAAGTGGCAAGCTTCATGGATCTCGAGGTACGCCTCATTTCTATCATGGCTATCCTCTGGATGAGAATCGTATGATTTTGTAGATGTCCGAAGATGGTTTGCTCGTCGACTCCTAAAACATCCTCCGCCTGATTAGGTACCCGCGCTCCATACACACGTAGAGACCATGCGCGGTCGTACAGGCTACTGTACTACCTATCAAGCCTTTTCGCTCCCCGCTTGCTCAAATACACTCGTAGGCTTCGAAGGTAATAATCTACCTCTCCTCCTAAGACAGGTGTTTCGACCCAAGATATCAATCAATCTGTCTATTACGCGCGCAAGGGCGCCGACGAGTCCGAGCAAGGTCAGTGGATTCCAAGTTGATTCGATCTTGAGGACTGCCCAAGTGACCCCTATGTGAATGGCTCTGACCATGTCTCAGTGAACAATTCGAAGTAGCTCCGTACTTTGGAACCCGCCAAAGTAGAAATGAAGTACAAGAGACCACTGGCTATGTCGCGATCTTGAGGAGAGGAGGATTACTCGCTTCCCTCACAGCTCTGCAGGATGTTACCTCACGGTTGGAGCTATCTTGCAGTCTATCCAATGAATATCCTCATCGGGGATCATCCCACTCATTGCAGCTCGACCTATCCGTATTCTGCCCGAACTGGATAGATTGAGGGTTTCATCTTCGTCGCTCCCTCACCTACTTCGGTCGAAATTACGCGAATGGAGCATCCTGCTCCGCCGTCCTTGTACTCTTGGACGAGAAGTCCTGGAGTCAAATTATGCGAGAGGATCATCTGCCATGTATACTCTCCACCCCTGGATAACCACCGAGCATCCTTGCTTCTTTGGGATCGCTACCTTCCACTCGTCTTCGTTCCTTCTGAATTCCATGTATCCTTTGGATATATCGATGTCAGGATGTTTACTTTTCGTCGAAGTTGTCCCGAAAGTCATAGCGAACTCCAAGTTCAGTTCGCTGCTCCTATTCGTGAGACGTGCAGTCCGACGATCCCAGAGGGTCTATAAAGCCGGGGAATCCTACCGTCGATGTTCTTCAGCTCGACTAGCTTCAGCAGTTCGAACTACTTCTCTCAACTCACTCTCGTTTCATTCAAGTTCACTCAAGATGTTCACTCGTTTCGTTACCCCTTTTGTCGCCCTTCTTTTCCTTATCGCGTCTTTCGCTGCTGCTCTTCCATGGGCCCAACCTCCTGCTAGCACCAAGGTTGTCACCGTCACCCATATCGTGACTGCCTCACCCACCACTCCAACCGAGCCCGCCGATTCCCCTGGTGGCACCTGCAACGCCGGGAAAACTGCTCAATGCTGTGACTCAGTTCACCAGGTCAGTCTCTTTCCTTATGACCAGGAATGAATAGGACGACCTAACACATTGTTGGGCAGCCCGGAACTCCTGAGCATCAGTCCGCTGCCAATGGGTTGCTCGCTGGGGTCAACGCCCCGAATGCCCTTGGCAATATTGGGTTGGGTTGCACACCGATCGCAAATCTTGCTTCCACCTGCAAGAGCCAGGCAATGTGCTGTAACTCGAGCCCTGGCGTAAGCATTTGTTTACTTCTCTCATACCAACATTTCTTTAACCTCCTTTCATTCTCCAGAAGTCGGGTTTGGTCAATGTTTCGGTTCAATGTCTTTCGCTGTAAGGAATACTCGGCTTCAGAAAGGCCCTTGCTCTCGTTGTTTTCGGTTGATTTCTCGGGAGAAGGAGAGTTCGGACCCTAACCTATACCATTCTGTAGTCGCTTCGAGTGACTTTTGTTCGTGAAATCGGACATTCGACCTAGTGATTGTCATGATATCTTAATACCCTCGTACTACGTTTCATGTCGACGTGGTTTATTCATAATCGAGTCTGATAAATACTCGCCCGAGGAAGATCAGACAACATCCAGGGATTATCCAGCAAGATTCCATGTCCGGAGTACAAAGCCTTTCGGGTGCTTCGAGGGAAGAGGTGCAATCCATCGCGCCCGATGTGCCACTCAAAGATGACTGGAACCTCTGTCGATGATCATTCACTTTGGCAAGCCGGTAGTACAGCATTAAGTCGTGTTGAAACAGATTGCATTTCATCGAGCGACACCGAAAACAGGAATAGAGAACCAAAAGGAGGAGCACGGAATCAAGTCAAGTGTCCTTGGGAGCCATTTTCACATCGAAAAAGGCTCGGATGTCTGCCTCTGTCACCTCCTTTTGCTCCTGTGCGAACGGGCGCAGATGATTCATCAACTCGTCTCTGCAAGGTAAGTTGGATTAGTGTGGTGAATGCGGCGTGAAGACGGGGACGGACCTCATCGCGTTGAAGGCCCGGATGCCATCTATGGCGCGGTCTCGCGGGAGTCTCTGAAGAGCCCGAAGGCCAAGTTCTTCGAGAGATAAGCCTATGCGGAGTCGTCAGTCAGATACTCATACATGTTCAGTTGGCTCTTACCAGAGTCGGGATCTTCTGGAGGCTCGTATGTCTCTTCCTCCTTGAAGAGGTAGGGATGCGCCTCCAAGGAAGGAAGGCACTGCGTGGGGCAGGTAGTGAGCCATTAGCTGATGGGACGAGGAGGAGAAACGCACCGAAGGACAACGGCACCATCGATCTCTCCAACCCTCTGTGAGGAATATATCACCCGTCCCAAGCGACGAAGTCCCTGACGAGTCCGATTGGGCGTATATCTTCTGCGCAAAGGAGTTGGATGGGGGCGCGAGGCACGGCGAACACTGGGATGTATGCACCCCATTTGTCCCATTGCTCTCCGCTTCGCCTTCGCGAACACGTTTAGTTTGCGGCTCGTCTGCAGCAGACGAAGACCGTGCCCTCTTTTGACCCGCAGTAACTTGATCGGGGACACTGTTCTCGTGGGAGTGGATGTCGACGTCGTCAGTGACAACGGTAGTTTCACCTATGGCTTTCCAGGGGTCCTCGGGGTTTTCACGAACGACCATGAGGATTCCGGGTGTGCCGGCCCAACGTTGCAATGTGCTGATACTCCGCACGCAGGCACTGCATATTAAGGAGTCGTATGAAGTAGCGGTGAGGAGTGGTAGTGGAAGACCAGAGGATGATGCTTCGGACGCGCCGTCGTCGTCGTCTTCCGCTGCGGCTGTTCCTGAGGCTCAGGAGTAGGGTCTCTGGAAGGAGGTCTTTCTCTGAGATTGAGACAAGATTCATGGAGCCAATCCTTCAGAACGAACATAACAGACAAATTAGCAACGGTTCCTGAGAAATCAAAGGAACATACCTCACATGCAACACACTGTATCATCGTCTCTCTCTCCGTCGCTGCATCATACGGCCTTCCACACCTACAAAACACGCCCTTGAAATTCTGTCCATACGTGTTCTTCGTGTTGATCGGCTCCAAGGGTTTATGCAGAGTGCACGAATGAGCCAACGCGCTCGTCGCACAGTCACAGCGAAAGTTTCGCTTAGGGAATAACTCGAGTTGCTCATGATCCGTGTGACACGAAACAGAACACGCCGAACATATTCCTCGTGTCTCTCCGCAAGTAAAACAGAGGTAGACGGCTTGCGGATGTGGCCCAGTGGATATGTGCATTGGTTGAATTGGAAGGGAAGCGCCTCCGCTGCCTCTTGAAGGAGGGAAGATTGCGAGGCGAGGATATCTGAGATGGTCTCCGACATCGCTCCGCGGTCGTTTTGAAACGTTATTGGATCACAAGGGTAGGTCAGAGAGCGGAGAGGGGTGGCAGCGACTTGTAATGGTCTGGGTGAATGATGGGCGCCAAGTGACAACCTCCGAGCGACCCTGAACAAACGGCTGGTGGAATGTATTTGCTCAGACTCATTAATGCTCACCATCGACCAAGGAACAACGTAGAGGTTATGGAGATACAGTGGACATTACAAGATACAGATCTAGTATCTATGACCATTGATGCGGCAGCACACGATCGCTTTAGATTGGGAGAATGAATTGTGAAAGAAAGAACAAACATAAAAAACCATACAGGATGACTACTGATATAGCGGGGCGTATACGAATACCAGCTAAGTAATGTAGGAAGGTGTCGACATACGGGAGCAAAGAAGGGTTCATCGGCGTGGTGGATCGTAAAGCCCATGTTGGGAGGGGAGCGCATTAAACGTGGCAATCCTTGTACGGCATGTTGTGGGGTGACGGTGAAAGGGAAGCAAGGAAAAAGAGCCAAACCGCGACTTGGAATAAGACTAGAAACCAAACCAAAGAGGACATAGGTTGAACAGGACAAAGCAGACAGCAAGGGGAACAGACAACATGAGGCGAGGGTTTCGGCGTGTAGGCGTACAGGATGTTACAAGGATCGCAGGCGGTAAACAAGGAGAGGTGAGATATCATCAGCCGTTGTTTGTCGGGTTGAATACATGAGCGCAGCAGCCATCGTAGGCCACTCTGCATCCCTGGATCCCAGCTCGTCGTGTTTGGCAGAGTTCAATCGATAAGTGCGCACCACAATCAGATCTGCGAAGAAGAGACTCACTATGGTTAAGTTTCAGCCTGCTCAGCCGCAGCCTCAGCTTCTGGCTCTTCAGCGATGGGCTCGGGGACCGAGTTAGCAGTCGCTTTAGCATCGTTTTCTTTGTCATTTCCGACCTGAGCGTTGGGTAGGGATTAGACCTTGAGGGGCCACATAGACATCGAGTGTTGCCGAAGTGTTCTCCGATACACACCTTGGAAGCGGGTTTCTTGGAACCTGCGCGTGATGAAGGCTTTTTAGCCCCAGCTGAAGATGCAGGCTTCGCAGAGGCGCGAGATGCTGGTTTAGCAGAAGCTGCACGAGAGGTGGGCTTCGCAGAGCCAGCACGCGAAACCTTGGAGGCAGGTTTATCAACAGCCTTGGACGCGGGTTTATCAGCAGCCTTCGAGGCTGGTTTGGTGGCCTTAGACGCAGGTTTAGCCTACAGATGCAATCGACGGTGATATCAGTAAAGACAGACACAGGCATCGAGTACGCGTCCATACCTTCTTGGCTGGAGGGGGCTTCTCACCCTCATCGGCGGCTGCGCCATTGGGTGCCGCTACAGCTTCTTCAGCATCCTTCTCAGCTGCAGTCCTCTTCTTTCCTTTAGTAGATTTGGGTTTCTCTGCGGGAGTATCCTCAGCAGGTTTCTCTTTCTTCTCTTTGTCCTCCCCCTCGGCGGCGGCGGGGGTTTTGGGCTTTCTGCCTCTTTGGGCGTTCGCTGGGGGCCGTTTCCTTTTCGGAGCTGGCTCCGCTTTTGGCTGTTCCTTGATGCGTGCGGACCGACGAGGCTCTGACGAACCATCAGTTGCGGGTTGTGCTGCTTTACGAGGCATTTCTAAGGTACTGGTTGATATGTGGTATGGGGTCAAAAGGGAGGGAGGTGAAGGGGGACGCGCCTTGGGACCTTATTTGACCCGCGGGTTTTATCCCAGCGATCAACAAGGTCCTCACGTGGTCCGTGTCCTGTAACGTGACCGACGCGTCGCCACAGACGCGCATTCCAGGCCCCGCCTTCCTTGGTCTGTGCGTCGATTGGGTCGATGGTGTTCCCAGCCCTTCTCTCAAGGGTCTCATTCCCTCTGAAGGGCGGCCCAAATGCACCTGTACAACCGAACAATGAGCTCTGACCCTGATGTATCGATGCATCGTGTCTCGGGCCGTAATCGAGGATCTCCTTGTGTAAGGTAGAGTTCTGAGGAGGTAATCATTCCACACGTGCATGGCACAAATGTATGGCTACAAATTTCCGATGTAAGGGTACAGCATACGCAACAATTTTCTATCTCTTCGTCAAAAGCCTGCCTGTGCGGCTGCCCTTTCTGCGAGGCTGCCCCTCGCGGCCCAAGCTTTTACATGAGAATGGTCCTCTTTCCAATCATGCTCTTCAGGTTCGCCCCAAGCCCCAGCTCCAGGAGTTTCAATCAGCAGTTTGTCCCCCTTGCCCATGAAGACAGTAGCTTTCCCTCCAATGTTGATCTTCCTCGGTTTCAAGGGTTCACTGTCACTCTCAATGAGATCCCCGTCGGTTTTACGGGGCTGTTTAATCCAAGTATTTCGACCAAGTGCGCCGGGGCCTCCTCCTTCCAGCCCATATGGCTGCCTTGTCCGGCGCTTACGGACACGTGTTAATGGTCACTTCACTCAATGAACTGGAGGTTACGTGACACACCTCCGAAAGAATCGACACTTGGAGCGCTTCAGTGAATTCGAATTCTCTCACCACACCTTCTCCGCCTTTCCACTTCCCTTGACCTGCAGACCCTTCCCTCAGCCCGAACTGGTGGATCAAAACTGGATAACGCCGCTCTAGAATTTCAACGTCTCCAATGCGGGTGTTTGTAATGTGTGTATGAACACCAGATGTGCCATGCCATCCGGGCCCAGCTCCTGAACCCCCAGCGATGGTCTGGAGGAGAATTAGGGTCAGCGATAGAAAGTGCGGAGAAAATTACTGGTGTAATACCTCATAATATCCCCATCCCGTGATGTTCTTTCCATCTTTATCTTTACCTCCAGCCCCGAAAGTCAAATTGCTGTCAAAGCCATCAGATTCAAGGTGATGGGGGCTGAAAAAGAAGTGCACGAAATACACGCACTTGGTACACCCTTGGCTCGCTGCACATGCATGGAAGGCTTTTAATACCACATCAACTATCCGCTGCGATGTTAAGACGTTCCCGCCGCAAACGGCTGCAGTCGCAGAGGGGGACAGGAGTGACTCTTCGGGGATTTTAACTATTGAAATCAGCACGACGGTCATCAAGGGTCTCTTGGATAAATAACTTACTCGTGAGGGGCACAAGGCAACCTGCATTCAGGGGTATGTCTAGATCCAACATCGCCCTCATACAATAGATTACAGCGGAGTGGACGACAGATATCGGGGCATTAAGGTTGCCCCGAACTTCGCAGCCGGTCCCTTTGAAATCAAGTACCGCAGAGCCATCTTGCTCGTTGATCTCAACCCTCAATTGAATCTGTTGAGAGGAGATCAGCCATGCGAATCAGGGCAGTTCAGCAACGAGGCGGACCGGAGAACCATCATCGAGATAGTCAATGGATTCAAGTACATTGGAGCCGGCACGCTTGGCCACATCTCGAAGCAAGTTGCGGACCGAGGACTCGGCGTTTGCACGGATGTGGTACATGTACTCTTGGACGGTCTCCAAACCATAGTCATCAACGACTGTTTCACAATCAGATTAGAGGTGTTCGAATAACGAGGTCAAAGTTTGGGACTTACTGGCCTGAATGAGCTGGATGCCTTTGTAATTGGCGGCAATTTGCTATGAGACTGACGTCAGATCAAGAGGCGAGATGAAAACGCAGCACTTTACCGCCTTCAGATCACTCTCCACATCGCGAATATTTCTGCAGCCCGAACTGCCAGGATATTGACTGGGTTTGTCAATCATATACTCGTACAATCCTTTCTGGTCAAATATTCCTTCCCGAACAATCTTGAAACTGACTATATGGGCTCCTTCCTCAAAGATATTAGTAGACGTCGGGGGCATCGACCCCGGAAGGATACCCCCGATATCTGCGTGGTGACCACGAGAAGCAGTGAAGAATATGATCTTATTGGTTTTGGTGTCAAAGACGGGACTGATGATCGTAATATCTGGCAAATGTCTGGTGCAGATGAGCATTATAGGAAGGAATTAGGATAGAAAGATGCCTCACGATCCGCCTGCATGAGGTGAATTGGTCATGAATACGTCTCCGGGTTTGATGTCCTTCTCGTGCAGCTTCATCTGATATTTCACAGCACTACAACGTGTGAGAATAGATACATAAAGTGAGAAGACTTCTCACAAGCTCATGGATCCCAGGTGTATCGGTATGAAAGGTGCATTCGCGACCAAATCTCCATCGGGGGCAAAAAGGGCACACGAGAAGTCCAATCGCTCCTTTATATTGGTGCTGATAGATGTTTGCTGTAACGAACGACCCATCGCTTCCGCCACACTCATGAAACGGTTAGCGAAGAGTGTCAGAAGGATGGGGTCAGGCCCCGTGGTTGGCGTATGCGACATCCTTATTATCGCAAAATGTATCGGGTTATCAACAGTGGCAGCGGTAGGTCCTGAGTGCCGCACAGTTTTATAGACGGTTGGGGTCTACCTCAACCCAAAATGAGCGCTACATATTGGGTCATTGAGTCCACATTGTGTACTCACCAACCTCCTCTCAAGACTGGATTCACCGGATAACTTGAAGCGATGGAAACACGATGACCAAGGTGAACGACGTGCTTGGGATGTTATCTTGTCACTGGTTAAGCGCCAAGGCCCGGCAATCCGAATCTTGATCTCCAAACTGTGTGACCGAGTGTGACATTTGGCGACTGTGACATATACGCGTGAACTTGAACGCGATCGCGCTTGGTTAATTTCTCCACTTTGGCGGGATAACATTCCGCTTCATCATCTCGAGACATGGCACGCGGGTCGTTCAGTGGATCTTCAAGACGAGGTAGAGGATTTTCGAGGTTCGGATACAGGGGAGGAAGCTCTTTCCGTGGAGGACGAGGTCGTGGAAGGGGTCGAGGAGGTGCACCAGGAGATGCCCAGCCAACAAGAGACGACGAAGGGACTCTGCTGGAGGAGAGGTTCGAACAAGTCAAACTACAAGATGAGATTGACGAGAAGCTCGGTTTTTCTCGAGTGTCAGAAGGTCCGATGAAGGAAGGTTGGTTGGTGAACATGCATCCCGTAAGTAGTATTCTGAGCTCTCCCTCTATTGTGCATTCAGTGTTGGCGTAGACATTGGTGAAAGACCCGGATTGGCCCGGAGGGAAAGCGGCAGTGGATTACTTCTTCATTCAAGACGACGGAGGAATGTTCAAATGTACATATCAATACGAACCCTTCTTCAATATCGGATGCAAGGTACGTACTCGATCCAACGGAGTTAACTTCATGGTCCATTGATGGTTTCGTACCTTCAGAGTGGCATGGAGGCTGCTATAGAGGAATGGCTGCTCAAGACCTACGAAAACACGATTTTCCGAATCACGCGAGAGAGAAAGGAGGACCTACAACTTCCCAACCATTTACTTGGCCACCAACGGCTCTTCCTCCAACTTCATTTCCGCAATGTAGCGGATCTCCTTACCGTCAGAAAGGATCTGATGCCTCTTGCCCTTGCCAATGGCGCAAAGCTGGACGCGGTGGATGCCTACGCTGAAGTTGTGCAAGCAACCGCAGATGCCACAATGTCGATCGAGATCGAGGACGAGTGGGCAGGTTCGACAAGTCGCGCAGGAGGCGCTGATCGGGATCCGCAAGAAGGGATTATCGACATCAGGGAATACGACGTTCCTTACTATCTTCGAGTGGCAATCGACAACGAAATGCGAGTTGGTCTCTGGTATGCTGTGACCTTCACAGCTGGTCAACCTGCTTTCAAGCAACTTGTTGAACGTGTCAAACGTGCGGACCCTGTGGTCATGGCCTATGATATTGAAACAACCAAGGCTCCCCTCAAATTCCCGGACCAAGCGATTGACCAAGTCATGATGATTTCGTATATGGTAGATGGCCGGGGCTACCTGATCACCAATCGTGAGATTGTCAGCGAAGATATCGAGGACTTCGAGTACACGCCACGAGAAGGTTATGAAGGCCCTTTCGAAGTATTCAATGAACCAGATGAGGTGCGCCGTTGAATAGAACTCATTAGATGCCATATCTCACTGTCAACGTAGGCGGCCACTATTCAACGATTCTTTGACCATATTCAAGAAGTCAAACCTACCGTCATGGCTACTTTCAACGGGGACTTCTTCGATTTCCCTTTCCTGTGCGCTCGTGGAAAAGTCCACGGGATCGACATGTACCTTGAAACTGGATTCGCTAAGGATTCTGAGGATGAATTCAAGAGCCACACATGTGTACATATGGACTGTTTCCGTTGGGTCAAGCGTGACTCCTACCTCCCGCAGGGTAGTCAAGGTCTGAAAGCTGTCACCACAGCGAAGTTGGGTTATAATCCTATTGAGTTGGATCCTGAATTAATGACACCGTGAGTTATTTGCGATATGTTTTGTGATCCTCGTCTCATTCCTATTTCCAGTTACGCTATGGAGCAACCCCAAGTGCTGGCACAATATTCCGTTTCCGATGCAGTTGCTACATACTACCTATACATGAAATACGTCCACCCCTTCATCTTCTCGTTGTGTAACATCATTCCTTTGAAACCCGACGAAGTGTTGCGTAAAGGGTCGGGTACTCTGTGTGAAACTTTACTCATGGTAAATATTCCCAACGTCAGCGATGTACTGGTATTAACATCCCCTTGTTCAGGTAGAGGCATTTCGTGGTCATATAATCATGCCAAATCGGCACGAAGAATCTCATGGAAAGATGTACGATGGTCATCTACTCTCTTCTGAGACTTACGTTGGGGGGCATGTCGAAGCACTCGAAGCTGGCGTGTTCCGAAGCGACATCCCCACTCACTTCAAGATCGAGCCTTCGGCCGTGCAGAAGGTACGTCATTCATGCTTCGGGTTCCTGTCGACTCAACTAAACTGTCGTATTAGCTCATTGATGAATTGGACCTGGCTCTGACTTTCTGTATAGTTGAAGAGTCTAAATCTTCCCTCGAGAGCGTGACAAATTACGACGAAGTCAAGTCCCAAATCCAAAAGGCCCTCGAGGAAATGCGAGACAATCCGCTCCGTACCGACAATCCCCTAATCTACCATTGGATGTTGCCGCCATGTATCCGAATATCATGTTGTCAAATCGTCTCCAACCAGATTCTGTGGTGGACGAGGCCGTCTGTGCGGTTTGCGACTTCAATCGTCCTGGAAAGACTTGTGATCGGAGGATGACTTGGGCATGGAGAGGAGAGTACTTCCCTGCGCGGAGGGACGAGTTCAACATGATCAAGCACGCATTGAACCAGGAATCGTTCCCACCTAAGAAGGCAGGAGGACCTCAGCGGAAGTTCGTCGACCTCACGGATGCAGAGCAGTCGGCCTTGTTGCACAAACGACTTGGCGACTATTCGCGAAAGGTTTACAAGAAAATGAAGGACACCAAAGTCGAGAATCGCGAGGCTATCATTTGCCAGAGAGAAAATCCGTTCTACATCGACACTGTGCGGCGCTTCCGTGATCGTCGATACGAATACAAGGGCCTTCATAAGACTTGGAAGAAGAACCTCGATACTGTTCTCGCAGAATCCAAGCCCATCACCGAAGTCGACGAGGCAAAGAAGATGATTGTCCTCTACGACTCTCTCCAACTCGCGCACAAGTGTATTCTCAACTCTTTCTACGGCTACGTGATGCGAAAGGGTGCTCGCTGGCACTCGATGGAGATGGCGGGTATCACTTGTTTGACAGGCGCAACCATCATCCAGATGGCCCGACAACTTGTTGAACAGATTGGTCGACCTCTTGAACTGGATACCGATGGTATTTGGTGCATGCTTCCTGGAATCTTCCCCGAGAACTTCAAATTCAAGCTTTCGAACGGCAAAGCAATCGGTTTCTCCTACCCATGTACGATGTTGAACCATCTAGTTCACGCTCAATTCACAAATCACCAGTACCACGATCTCGACCCCGAAACTGGAGAATACGCTATCCACAGCGAAAACTCGATCTTCTTCGAATTGGATGGCCCATACAAAGCGATGATCCTTCCTTCTTCGAAGGAGGAGGACAAGTTGCTCAAGAAGCGATACGCCGTTTTCAATGACGATGGTTCGCTTGCTGAACTGAAGGGATTCGAGGTCAAACGTCGTGGTGAACTCCAGCTCATCAAGATTTTCCAATCACAAATCTTCGAGAAATTCCTGCTTGGGACGACAACGGAGGAGTGCTACGCCGCAGTGGCGCAAATTGCAGACCGTTGGTTAGACGTATTGTTCAGCAAGGCAGATAACCTTGGAGATGATGAACTGGTCGAGCTAATTGCCGAAAATCGGAGCATGTCCAGGACGCTTGCAGAGTACGCAGGTCAGAAGTCGACTTCCATCAGTACTGCCAAACGACTCGCGGAATTCCTCGGAGATCAGATGGTGAAGGATAAGGTCTTGCATGCA
>JANAWD010000706.1:0-20024 GCA_027627245.1 Meripilus lineatus | reverse complement strand
GTTGCAAGCTGGCATCGGCGGCGTTGGAGGGGTGAGCCTTAAACATGCGGCGAATTCAACACCACTTGGCGGTAGAATCTCGTGTCGTATGGCATTCATCGTACTCTCGGGTCGTTAATTCGATGATCCTTGGGCTTGCTCCAACTTGCAGAGTGAGTGTGAAACCTGGCATTGAATTATTAGTCAAGCTTCACATGAATTTAGCACCTCTGGTTGAAATCCAACCTCTTTGATGCACCACCGTATGTCCCACCTTTGACCCTGCTTCAAATTTTCTGTGGGCCTCGAGATACGTACTGTAATTGCTCGCGACCTGGTATAAGACACAAGCAGAGCCGTAATGCAACACGCAGGAGGCAAAACGCGTCAAGCGTGGCGTTCGGCGCTTGTCGTTTCAGAAATAAATAAATTACTTGTCCCCAATATTGACCAATTGAAAGCAATCTGACTTATTGAGACAAAATATATTTAAGGAAAAATCAATTGTTATCAGTCAGACGGTCTGCTCGCTTTCAAGTTACTCGTTCTCTTCATCTCGATCTCCTTGGACGAAGATGCCATTCGGAGAAATCGTATGCGGCTCTCCAGGGAGCGGAAAATCCACATACTGCTACGGAAAATACCAACTCTTCACTGCCCTGAACCGCCCCATCTCCGTCGTAAACCTCGACCCCGCAAATGAGAATATCCCATACCCCTGCGCAATTGACATTTCATCACTAATCACTCTCCAAGATGCCATGAACGAATTTGGTCTTGGACCAAACGGAGGGATGCTTTACTGCATGGAATACCTCGAAGCCAACTACGATTGGTTAGAAGACCGATTGAAAGAATTGGGCAAGGACGCTTATGTCCTTTTTGATTTACCTGGTCAAGTGGAACTTAGTACGAGTCATGAGAGTGTGAAAAGGATAGTTCAGAGACTCGGAAAGAGTGGTTTTCGGGTGCGTGTGTAAGTGCGCTTTTTGTCTATGCTGAAAATGCTGATAGAATATGAATTGGCTCCCAGTTAGCCGCAGTACATCTCTGTGATGCGCACTATGTTACAGATGCCGCGAAATATGTTTCGGTACTCATGTTATCACTGAGAGCAATGCTCCACCTCGAGCTTCCCCACGTAAACGTCCTCTCCAAAATCGACATCATCTCCCAATACGGTGATCTGGGTGAATACAGTCTATCCTATGCTCTTCGCAATCTCATTGTATATTCCATTCCAGATTTCAACCTAGATTTCTACACCGAGGTCCAAGATCTCTCACACCTCGAAAACGCACTCTCAGCAGCTACACCCCGCTATGCAGCATTGAACATGGCCATCTGTTCCCTCATTGAAGACTTTGGTCTCGTTGGATTCGAAACTCTGGCGGTGGAGGTATGTACATGCGTCGTAACCCTAACCCATCGTTACCGAGTCCATGAATAATAAATGTGGGCATAGGATAAAGAATCAATGCTACATCTAACAAGAGTAATCGACAAAGCAAACGGATGCGTATTCGTTCCTCCAAAAGACGCCAAACAACCAGAGGGTACCATTGATTCCTCGTCAGCACAACCATCTGACCGTCCGAATGCATTCGGTCTGTTCGCGAGTGCGATGGCTCCTGTGCAAGGACCACGAAGTGATGTACGAGACGTCCAGGAGCGTTGGATCGATGCAAAGGATCAATGGGACGCATACGAAAAGGTTCAGTGGAGACGAGAAGGGGAAATATTGCAAGAGGAGGCCGCGAAGCAGAAAAACAAAATAAGGGAAAGAGGTGGAAGTTCGAAAACATGAGTTCATTGTAGCCATATTATTCTGTTTTCCTGTATTGTGTCCGTTATGTATGCCGTTTTTCTCAGCATTTTGCATGAAGAAAACGAAACAAAATAAAATCATTCATTCGTGGTAAACTTTCATCAAACAGACGTGACCGAAACTATCACTCCAAAACCGCTCATCATCTCCACCTCACATCCGCATTATAAGCTGCTTCACCCCCGACATCCACATCCCAATATCATCCGTCAAAGACCCTCTCGTCAAGAGATCCATATGGATCGACAAAGCTGCATTACGGTCGCGAGCCGCCATAGCTGGAAAAAGAAAAGCAAACCACATCCATCTCAGCACCACAAATCGCTTTAGAACACGAGAAACTGACCTTGAGAAAGCAGAAGCAACTGATCACAAACATAACCCGACAACGTCTCACAATTCAACGCGTCATACAACGGATTAAGCCGTCTTTCCAAATCGTCCACAAGTCGCTTTTGCTGAGGCTACCACACCAACAGAACCAAAACCAAAATCAATAACCACACAATCACAAATCAGAAAACCAGAAAAAACCCACAGGCGTAGTCTGTCTCAACCTCTCAAACTCTCCGCTCATAACGTCATAAACAGGCTTCAAGTGCTCAGGGATATGACTCCTATCTCCAGGGGCTACACAACGAAAATTCATCAGTTCCAAGATACCTACAATCACTCTTAACTCGTAATCAACTCACGATACTTGGGAGGAGGAGGTCCCGTTTTCCGCGGCGGAGCGGCCGGTGGCGGAGCGCCCGCTCCAGGCGTACCTTCCCTCTGAACACCGGGTCCTCCGGGAGGCGGCGGCGGAGGACCAGGTTGACCCGCTCGGGGACCGCCCTGAGGCGGAGGAGGCGGAGCGAACGACCCACCAGGCTGATGTTGCTGAGGTGGCGGCGGAGGCGCATTAAACATACTTCCACCCTGCGGCGGAGGAGGCGCATACGCTCCACCCGAATGAGGTTGAGGAGGCGGGGGAGCGAAACTACCTTGTTGGTGCTGCTGCATATGCGGAGGTGGCGCAAAGCCTTGTGACTGTGGAGGTGCGTATGGACCTGGTGGAGGAGGAGGCTGATTGAATCCAGGAGAAGGTGTCGCTCTCATGTACGGACCTTGCGACGGGGGAGGAGGAAGAGTCTGTCCACCTCGAGGAGATTGTTGAGGACCCGGAGGGATGAATTGACTCGGGCGCATTGGACCGCCTTGGGGTGGAGACATCATCCTAGCTGGCGGTGGTACCGGAGGTCCAGAACCTGGGCGCATATGAGGGGGGACAGCCTGTCCCAGCGCCTGAGGAGGTCCGGGGATCCCACGCATACCTCCCGACGACGAGCTCTGAGGCGGAGGTGGAGGAACACCACCTTGCCCAGGTCCTCGCTGCTGAACACTCCTAGGTCGAGGTGGTGGTGGCAATGTCGCTGAAGTTTGTCCAAATCCAGTCGCAGACAACGGGGGCGTTGAAGGAGGAGGTTGGTTAGGGAACGGGGACGTAATCGCAGCGGGTTTTCCAGCCATACTGTTGGGTGTGCGGCGCTGAGAGACACTGGGTGCGTCATTCCAACCACCATTTTCACGCTTGATGGCAGATGCCTTGGGGGGCGGAGGAGGCAGATTGGGTTGTGGCGGTGGTGGCGGAGCGAGATTACTGGGAGGAGGAACCATCATTGGCGCTGGAGCTTGAGAGACATAGGGATTGGCAGGCGCGATATACGAATGTTGTTGACTGTATGCCTGTTGTTGCGAGCTAGTAGCAGCAATTTGAGGGGGTGCATAGGGATTGGTAACCTGGGTACGCGGAGCATACGCTTCGTATGTCGGTTGGGCCGGAACCTGGGCACGCGCGATTGGGGGCTGTTGTTGGGCTTGCACGGGGGGTACAGTGTATTGGCCATACCCGCTGTACACCGAGCTCGTGGACGCAACAGGCTGAATCCTGCTTGTGGGAGCTGCCAACGAAGCGGTCCTCGCGGGAACAGCAGGGGTAGGAGCCAAGACTCCAGCAGCCAATAACAGCCTCTCCCTTCCTTCCTTGAAATCCAAATGAGACGCTGGAGATCCGTGATACTCTGACGGTGTCAACTTCAAGAACTGTACGGCTTCCTTGACCAGACCTTGTGCGACAAGCAAATCTGCGTACTCGAAGTAACGATCATACAGGCCTGACAATTTGTAGACCCTAGCTTCAGCAGTTTCGGATGAAGTGGGCCTCTGTTGAAGGTCGGAATCCGTGTACGAGATGGCCTTGCGGAAAACAGTGACTTTCTCGATGAAAGTCTGAAGCGCCAAAGCATGGGCGGTGTACCTCGACCCATGGAGATGTTCCGCGTCCGCAAGCAAAACTCTCTCTTCCTCGGCCAACTCGTCGATCCAAATGTTGACCAACCTCTCCAACTTCCCTGCCGCCAAATACGTCAACGTCGCGTTCTTCCTGAACTCCCTCGCCTTGATCACGTCCTCCGGAGCAGACGACGTCTTCGCAACACTAGCCTGGAACTCAAGCCTCTGTCCCAACTGCTCCGCCAAACTCGAGAACTCATCTTGACTAGCAAAAGTACACAGAACAACGAAGATCTCTTGCCACTCCTGCAAATCAGCATTTTGAACAACATCCTCGAGATCATTGCTGACGATGGATTGGAAGAGTCGAAGATAGGGAAGCGTGGTCGTCCGTCGTTCAAAGTACGCCTTTTGTGTCTTCTGTAGAAGCTCCGGACCACCGCGCACAGCGAGTAATATCGCATCAGCGAACCGATCCGACGACAGACATAATGAAACCGCGGACTCGAAATCTCCGAGAACAAGGGCCTTCGTCACTAAACGATCCGTTTCTGACTCGTCATTGGGGTAGATCCTAAATGTATTATTCTTCAGGCTTTCGGAAGCGACAGAAGAGGGCCTTGAACCGATCGTGGCAGCTACAGATGAATCAAGAGGATAATTGTGATGAGGAACGAGCATTTGGTCGTCTTCTTCAGTTCGCGCAACCCCAATGCTCCCGAAAAAGTCCGCCGCGGCATCCGTTTGAGGCGTGCCATTGACAATGTTATCATCGCCAAATAGACTCGGAACCGTCGTTGTAGATTCACCATCGGCGAGGCGCGTGACACTGGTTGTATCCGAAGCGACGCTGCCACTGACTTCTGAGGGGGTCATCTCGGCAGCAATGGCGGTGGCGTCGAGTGTATCATCATGCTCGTGGCCGTACTCCGGGGTGGAGTCGCGTTCGGGTTCAGCGAATGATACGACTGGCTCATGTGGCTTGATATCGCCCTCAGATAGGTCCTGCTCGGTGGCATCCGTGTCCTCGGTAGCAGCAGCCGCTGCTGCTTTGAGGTTCTCGACAGCCTCAGCGACTCGGCTTGCGATTTCCGATTTCGAGAACCCAAGGAGCGTGATAAGTTCGTCGCGTGAATCGGCCTTGAACAAACTCAACAGCGCCCTCCAGCTAGATGCGCTTTCAGCAGGGGCAATTTCGTCACCTTCCTCCCCAACACTCCTTTCTTCGGCAAGAGACTGGAGCGTGTCGTTCTCCACAGCCTCTTGCAACTTCTTGGCCCTGCCTGCAATCGTCTCTTCAGTAGTAACCTTTCGGATGTGCACAACACTACTTTGGTTCTTTCCCTGAGCGCCGGGGAGGTTAGATACCGAGACAAGCTTCCCTCCATAACCAAAGGAAGCCGAAGTGGGACGACGGAGCCATTTGGGAGGCTGTGAAAGAGAGAGGGTGGACTGATTTGCACGAGAGAACCCGGGTGTATTGAAGATGTCGAGACCATCGGACTGAGCCGTCTCGGGAGGCAATTCGTTTGTCTCGTTTGTTGACTGGATGGAGTGAATTCCAATAGTTCCATCAAAGAAGGCCGTGGCAAAGAGATCAGGGTTGCGAGGACACCAGTCGACTTGGAACGCCCAGTTGTCAGCAGACGGGAGCTACACGAGGGGTTAGTTCAGGGCACTTGAAGTAACATATGTGGCGGCAGACCTCTCCGATGATCTCAGAAGTTTGGGGATTCCAACAGAGTGCTCGATTATCCTTGCCGCAGGAAAGAAGGAGGTCGGCGTCTTGTTTACACCATGAGAGAGAGAGAACGCCCTTCTCGTGACCGGTCAGGATCTTCTCAGGTGCACGGGCATTTCTCAAGTCCCAGACCATAATAATGGGTGAAGTGTCGTCTTCTGATGACGTCACCAAGCGAGTTGCCTGTCCCCAAACGAGATTAATGGTATGGCCAGAGGAATGAAAGACCACATACATTGTCGGGATGCCATGCAACGTCACTCATGCCTCGCCTTCCACCAATTGCAAGACTTTGTGCACTAAACTGCGAACCGCCGGCAAGGGTCCCTGCCCCTCCACCATAAGCAAGCGCAGCAACTTCACGCTTCCCTCTCAGATCCCACACAACCGTGTAACCAGTGCTACTGGATGCCGCAAGGGCGTATTGGACATGGTGGTTCCACGCAAGAGCAGTAATTTCATCCAATTTCGTGCTCCGTGTTCCGGGGGAGTATGGTTTGCTAGGGTCTTTGAGATCCCAAATATAGATCTTAAACACCGCGAATGTGAATGTATGTGTAGGAAAACGAGAGTGATACCAACCTCGCCGTTTACAGCGCCCGACGCAAATAAGTTTGTCTGGATCGGATTGAAGTCAAGACCACGAATGGGCCCTGTGTGTGTCCTATTCTGGAGAATCAAGGACTCTGTTGGGCTGTTGTATACGTGTCAGGGTATGCCCAATTCTAAAATGGAAACCGAGGCAAGGACGCACTCTGCATTGACAATAATTTGGGAGGGATCCCAGATATCGAGATCGCCATTCTCCATTCCTGCAACGAGTACACCGCGTTCACGACTTCCATCCGCATACCCCCATGCCAAACGGTTGAATCTGAAACGAGTGATGATCGTGTTATGTGTGCACAGAATCTCCAGGACATGAATTTTCATACCTTGAGGATGTGGTGATTGAGGCTTGCGGACCAGTCTGACCTTCTCCGCCGAGGTCATATTCGTTCTTATCGAGAAAATTTGGAGCCCAGATTTCTAGTTGGCCATTATTGCTGAAAGACTCGTCAAGAGCACCTGCTACAGTGCCTGTCGCCAACAACGGTAAAGATGGCAGAGGCGACCACGCAAACGTTGACGGTCTATGTATCTCTTTGAGCTTGACCATATTGTAGGGGAAGTATGCTGAAGATCAGCAGGTGTGAAACGGAGAGGAGGAGGAGGAGGTGCAAAGATGAATCGTGTGCAATATGATCCAATGCCAGTACCAGTATAAAGTCAAGCGCAGGTGACACGTCGCGTCCCAAATCCGGGGTCTTGATCCCCGCCCAACGACCCCAGCCACTTTGCAATCCAAAGGCGTCGAGCTCAACATCGCACACACCGCATCTTATTCACTTTATTCTCCATTCGAATGTATAGTATCGAGCGAAATCCTGATTTTCTTGGCGTTGCTACACAGGGTCAATGGCCCTGGAATTATTGCATTCTTTATCTCTTTGGAAACTTCTTTGATCGATTCCGCAACTTTTTCGAACTACTATATTATAACTGCGCAGAGGCTCCACATCTTCTTGACCCGAAAACTGATACTGCACGACTCGAGGAAGAAAAAGGGATGTACTTTGCATGGACGAGCCTCACTAGAAATACATGACCGGACCCCCATGTGATCAAGACGCGATCACGGGAACGCCTTTTCAGACCCCGCCCGCCATGCGAGTTCAGGGTTTCAATCGATTCGTCGGCAGTTTCCACGTTCGAGTAGGAAGATCACCCAAACCGTGTTTGAATAGGCCAAGGCGACAAAGAGGACTCCAGGTGGGGACATGGGTGACAGATCTACCAGGTAGATCAGTCAGCTCATACTCATGAGCCCCACCCTGCTAGGCCGACTTTTTGTGGTTCAGATACACTCATCGTCTTTGAGTTCCGGGATTGTGACCGCTTCCAATTTCGTCATTCTTTAAATAAAAAAGAATATATTGACTCAGCATCACAGGTACGGCGGTCCGACCTATATGGCCACATCGTGAGGCGAGACAATGTCTGGTAAGATCTCCACGAGCTTGTATCGCTCCGCCAACAGGTGGAAGCGAATGTACCCCGCCGCCATACTCTCCCAAGCCTCTCGAGCCTTTCCATCCCCTAGTATTTCCCTGACCCGCCGTGTAATTACAATAACATAGTCAATGAGGTCTCGTATAGCGTCACCCTCCAATGTCCCATTTGCGAGGGCGAATTTCGAGATGAACGTTCCAGCTTCGCCTGCCTTCATCTCCTTGTAGTAGGAAAAAATATCACTACGCAGAAGTAATAAGTCAGTCCCAAGGCGACCCATTTCAAGTCCGAGCTTACTTCACCAGGGCGAGGAACTCCATCGTGTCACTAATGAATGGGCGTATCAGTTTGACTCTATACACAAGATGCAACAAAGACTAACGGGAACGCCTGGATGAACTCGACCGGGTCTGGAAAGTCATCCTTGGGCCAAACGAACGCAGCAAATGCTTCGCAATACCCATCCTTCCCTCGAATATATTTTGTAAATGGAATAGAGCCACGGCTGAGGCTCATGTCCTTGGCTCCCTTCTGAAAGAGCTCCGAATTGACGTAATCAATGGTACTCGACAAAATAGCATTTGCGCCGTACTCCGCGAAGTGTTTCCGAATACCGTGCACAGTCTCCGCGAATCGATCGAGCGAGGGATGGAGTTGACATGAGCTTGTACAGAATCTAGGGATGAATTCTCGAACGGCAGGTGTTCCGATAATTTCGTCGTCGATCAAAATACCAAGACCTGTGAATAGCGCAATCTCTGCTTGGAGTTCTGGAGAGACATGGCGATATGCGATTGCGGCTATGTCGTGACCTGCGATGATGGGCTTGGTGTAGATGTGACTTGGGAGCCCCATGTCCCATTTGCTGACCTTGTCCCATATCAGCTCCTCGACGATGGGATCAATACGTTGGGTGTCAGAGTTTGGAACAGGAATTGAATCGGGGAACTGGTTTATCAGACCCCTGAGTAGACAGGGTAATAGATTCTGGGTAAAGAATTCTGGTCACTAAAGTTGACTTGGACGCTCAAGAAAAGGGAGCAAACCGAGATGTCAGTGACACCCTCCGCGAAGTGAGGAGTCATGGGTGAGCCAAGTGTTACTGGGAGGTTGGGGAATAGCGGTATCTCTGTCTGCAGAGGGATTGAGACCATGGTACGAATCCCGGGGCTTGTAGAATGGGAGGGACTACTGTCAAACCATTGGATTTTATACTCCAGAACCACTCCATCGCCTTCAGTCATCATCCGCAATGACAATAGTTCAGTGATGGCACGGAGAGGTTGTCCCTTCCCAACGCACATCGATTAGTAGCGGTGTTGAATCAAGTATGGAACGATCGAAACTAGCCTCAATTTGTTGTCGTCTCCCAATAGGTCGTGGCCGTTTGAGAGCTTACTTGTTTTCGTATCGCAATGCTAAAATGCAGGGTCCTTTGGACCGAATCATTGAAATGAGCGTCATGATGGATAAGCAGATCGACGAGAGTACTCCACCAAACTCCGGCCTGCTGCGGCTCGACAATTGATGTGTAGTTGAAACTTAGCATCTTGCAGTTGATGCATGGAAATACCACTCTTTGCAAGTAGTAATTCACCCCTGATATCTGGTGATTGTATTGTCCTCTATCACTCTCGAACGCATCTGCGGGAAGAAGAGATCACCTCGAGACCAAACGGGAGAGACAGATAATTGCGTCTGACTGGAATTTTCACGGCACGAGGAACTAGAAGCAGTGAACGTTGACCGGAATTTTCTTCGCCCAAGATTCCTTGAATAAGATGAGTCTCAGGGTCTTCACGCTGCGGAACACAAATACTACCTCGGGAGTTCGCCCGACGAGCGACTGGAAAACCGACACCGGTTCTTCGGTGAAGTTCTTTTGTTTTCTTCTGATCTCGCTTGAACCTGTGCACCACTCGGGCAAAGATAAGATCCTCATGTTCACTTTCTACACACAAATATTCCTTAGAAGTACGGTGACGACGAAGCGAGCTACTTGCTACTCACGATTTTCGCCACCCTTGAATCGATGCTCAATCCGATTGATCGAAGAGGCTGCAGTACGCGGAGGGAGCTCCACGATCCTCGAACGACGAATACCGACAGTATCCAGGAATGGGTGGTACCTCTATACTGTTCTCGTACCCTGGACGAGACGGAGGTAATCTCGTGAGACAAAACTCTGTTGGCGTCATCTTGGTATTTGACACAAACATTCACAATGCTTCCTAATCCACAGAAAAGAGACACGAGAAATTGTCTCATCTCTGAGGGATACGAAACACGGGCCGCCTATCGCGCTGCAGGGACATCCAATACCATCCAGGAGTAAAGAAGATAACCAGGCTGGCCGTCAGTTTCCGGTGAGGCGACCAATGCGTAATGAATATTTGCAGTGATGTTCAGCAGACGAGCCAGTTCAACATCGCGGTTGAACCCATGCAGTATCGTAGCTTCAGCCGGACTATTCATTCATCCCCTACGGGTGCCCGCGTTACTACAATCCAAGGTGCAAAGAAGATCAAGAATGTAAACGCTATAAGATGAAACACGATGACTGAACTAACAATTTTTCACCTGGTACCTTCTGTTGAGAACCTCTGAGGTCGCTGTCAGTAACCTGAAGGTCACGGAGCCGAAAACCGACAAATCCAGATACACAGAGGGAGGAGAGACATGTTCATCGACGGCGACTTGAAGCTTCAATGAATGATGATGAGATGCCGAAGATCGGAATTAGTTCTGGTTGCTGCTGTCACTGGTTCAACATATATTCTCGGCGATGAGAGAAGGCCAAATGCGTCCTGATGTATTCAATTCGCCGTTGAAAGGGACAGACTTGAAAGCAACCTTAGGCTTGACCAGGATGAGAGCCATTGAAGTTCTTGAACTCGATGTGATATTAACCCTCTCAGGAGCATGTGATCCAAACGCGATCAACGTGAGTCAATTTTCAGACTCCGATCAACTTGTTCCCTGATGTCTTGCCTTCAACTTCTNCTGTCCCAACAAGCTCTTTCCTGAGATGCACCAGCGAGAGACTGTGAGTCTCCTGCTCAAGTCTGACTACTGGCACAACATGAAATCACCAACAACAGAACGTCAAGGAGGAGAGGTGACTTATCTGCAGCCTGTTCAATTTGGAAATACCGTAATCGCCATAGAAAGGAGACAAACACGATCACGACTATAACCCTCAATGAAATGAGGATTGTGGGACAGATGTCGCGATATAAAATACTGGTGCCATAGGACAAAAGTACGTTGCACTTGATCTGTGTGGATACACTGTTCGCAACCAGTTCGTCCGTGTTTGACTGCTGATCCTCGGAAATAGTAATCACCTCATGGGAAGGATGCATGCGAACGGCCACATCTTACCAAACTTCCTGCAACGGACGCGAAGTACTTGACATATGCTTCATCCAGATACCCTTTCTTGTCAACACTTGTCAGCACCGGACGGGAATTATTTCGTCATAAGTCGTCTCGAGAAACGAAGTTTCGCTCCGCGGACCACAATACAGAGGTCCGGAGGTTCTCCCAAGGAACGACCCGACAAACGACACCACTGGAAGTCCTCCGATCATTTATTGCAAACTTGATTCCATTCATACTTGACAAAATCAAGGCACCACCTACAAGCTTATTCGATGTTTGCGCTTGAAGTCTTTTTCAGAGCCTGAGTGTGGTCACGATGCATCAAGTTGTTACTCACAGTTTGACACCCAAGAGACCATTATTGACCAAGCGGTTAAAGGAGCGGGAAACCCCAACTCATTGATGGAGAGATCCCGACAATACCTGCGAAGCCATCGTACTCTTGCCTGCACGAGACGGAGATGATCGCAATCCTCCATCAAGACCGTTACGGCGTCAGTCTGTACTTGACTGAAGGTTTGAACGTTGAACGTTGAACCTTCGTGATACGGAGATTTAAATATTTCTACTAGGCAGATTAGGTTCATATTTCGTTTGAGGAACACGCTCCCTCAGTCGTGCACTATAGACGGACATCCGCCCAAGTCAAAGTGAGTCCTGAAGTTGTCCGGTGGGTTCCGAGTCCGTATGGACGATTTGTGACGATGTTCAACAGACAAGCGAGCACAATGCCGGAGTAGGCATCCCATCCGGCATTGTAGGCCTTGAAGTTCCCACCCCAAACAAATGCTGTAAAATGAAACGCCATTACACACACTTTGCATTCTTTGAGGTTTGACCTGGGAGACGGGAAAGAGGCCGGAGATCCGGGTCGGACTTGAGCAGCTGCAGGAAGACGAGCAGAAACACTGCAGAAACCGCCACGAGAAAAAAATGGCAGCTCTTTCCGATACTGACATACTGTAGACGTCGGGGAGAACTCAAAAGCAATCAAAATCGAACCATTCCGCAATCAATATCGTTGCAACCGAATTTATTTGGCCAACGTCAAGAAATCAATAAAGATACAGTGTAAGGAACGTGGTTATCGCTGTAGAAGCTACAGTAATTGACTAAAACCCAAAGAGAAAGAAGAAGCTGGAAAAATGCAAGGTTGGACAACAAAGGAGAGTGAGCATTGCGATAGTGCGACGAGAAGGGAAAGAATGAGGAAAAGGAGAAATGGGAAAACATAACGACGGAACTCAGAAGCGTCGGAAAAAACAAAATACAGAGACAGTAGCTACAGCAGAACGAAGAGTGTTAGTTATTCAAAATTCAGTACGAAAGTCAGATGGGGTGAGCTACTTGATACGTTAGAGAGAGAAAGAGAGAGATAGAAGACAGTAACAATCGAGAAATTGGCTAGGTATCTAATGTGCGACAATGTCAGGGGGTTTAAAGTCATTGAACAAAACAGAAAAATCAGAGTGTCAGGAAGAAATGATCTATGGATACAGTAGAGTGGGTTGTAACGTCGAATGGTCGTTATTGCGATCAGGTCCGTAACGATAGAGCAGAACTCAAATGCATCATCGGAGAAAGATTTCAAGAGGAATGGGCTTCCTTCGAAGTCCATTACTCGAAATACTCTCTCCACTATCGCTCTCGAGACTTCCACGAGAAGCCTTACGTTCCAATTCCGGATCAAGTTCCTTCACCCATTTAGGGCTCGAGGAAGAAACCTTAGATTGTTTCGAATCCGATATCTTTGCTTTGGAACCAGACTTCTTCGCCGCTTGATTAGAGCTACCGATGTGAAACCGGAGCATCCAAGATGAAGCGGATTGGGGCTGATTATAGGTGGAAGAAAGAGTCGAAGTGGACCAGCGTGAGCGAAGAGTTCTTTGAGGACGAGAAATGTTGAGTGGTGAAGTGGTGGATGATTGGGGAAAGTATAGCGAAGAAGGTGATGGTGTAACTGAATCAGTGGAATCGAACATACCCACGAGAGGACTTTCTGGGATCGCGGGGGCCATAACTCCGTTTTCCACTCCCTCATCCAAATCAAAGTCAAAAGGGGAAAAAGGTGTGAAGAGTTCGGAGTTAAGAGAGGCTCGAGAGCATATATTGATGGTTTGGGGGGTTGATGGAAGGTCGTTATTAGTTTCGTTGATCGGCAAGTCAAATTCATCGTCATTGTTGGGAACAGGTGTGCGTGGCATATCGTCAGTGAGATCGAAGATGTCTGCCGGAATTGACATGCGTGGAGGTGGTCGGAGTGCGGATGGCGTACAGATCGCGAAGATGCTGCTGGGGGTGACAGGCGTCGGGAGTGTATCATCCTGTTCCGGAAGGAGACCTGTACCGAGGAACCCAGTTGTAAGCGCCGCATTCGCAAGAGCTGCATTAGCTAGAAGCGCCAAGAGTTCTTCAGTCCTCTCCTCCATCGTTGGGGTCGAACAATCCTCAATACGGATTGGCGGGGGTGGAGGTGGGCGAATAGGCAGAGCACGCCTCGCCTTGGTGGAATGGAAGGTGGGATCTAGCTGTGCGCTGGGGCCATGAGAGACGGTCTTGATCGAAAGACGGGGCACGATGGGAAGGGGCTTGCTATGCCGACTGTGGAGAGCGGCATTAGGGCGTCGAGGTGGTGGAGGGATAGAGTCGGGACGAGCACGTAGATCGCATGTAGAAAGACTAGCAGTGACGGGAGTAGAGGGGAAGGAAGGGGGGTATGGAGATTGGAGGGTAACAGTGTCGCTGATGTCTTGAGCGAACCATGTGGCATCCTCGACATCGCTGTTGTCTACGTCTTCCTCTGGATCTGGTACGATGATGCGGGGTGGACGTTGCTTCGACACCTCGGGCACGACTTCGGGTTTAGCTCTTGGCCCTCGTTGCGACTTGAAGGCTGGTGCTCGAGCCAAATTACTCTTTGGGCGTGCTTCATCCTCTGAGGTGGGGGGTGTCACTGTCGATGCTGTGGTCGAGTTAGAGTCGTTCGTTGTTGTGCTGCTGGCAATGGAAGGGGTAGGAGACTTGTCCCTCCGTTGCTTACGAGGAGGTGATGGGAATGACATATCTACACCGAGACCAGAGAACCGCAACTCGGATTGTTCGCAAGTAGACTTTGGGATCGACGGAGATGGGGCGGGTTGTAGGTGGGCGTTGGCAGCAGGGAAGAAATCTTCGAAGGTGAGTCCCTCGGCTCCAGTGAGCACAACCCGACGTGAATCCCTTTTCCTCTCCGCTACATCCTTAGGTGGGTGACCGACAATGATGACGCTATCCCTGATATGAGACTTTGGAGAAGTTGTTCGTTGTGTTCGTGATGACGATGATGTTGTTGATGACGTTGATGCTCGACCTTCATCTTCCTCAGTGACTTCCGGGAGGATATGGAGAGGTTTTGCTTTTGATGGTGAAGTGATATCTTGCTTTGCGCGAGTACGAGAACGCCGTTTAAGGCCAAAGACTATTGAATCGTGAACCTGAGCAACTGACGGATGACGAGGAGCTGGGGAAAAACCTACTACTGTTCATGGCGGGCTTCGTGGAAGGAAGTGAGACAGGAGACTAGGAAGATGGTATTCTGTAAGCTTGAGCAACCAGCTCAGCTAGGAGGCCGTGGAAGTAAATGCGTAGAGCTACGAGTACAGGGACCTGCCTGAGGGGAGGTATTAGTATGTGGGAGGAGATAGTCGAGCAAGGGGCAGATGCGAGGCTTTTGTCGGTGAAACCCATTGTTCTCGCGCAGTTGCCATCCTTGAAAACAAAAGGACGCCATTATTTGGGAACAATTGCAAGACAATTGCTCGGCTAGTCAAAGGACAACCAAATAAAGACCTCAGCCACCATCAATTGCAATGTGTCGTTCTGGGCCCATACGCGCCATTTGCTAATGTTTGGCACCAGCCTCCTCGCTATTCCCTATTGAAGAACCAGCTTTCTTCCAAGCGTCGACAAAAACACAGAACTTCGTGGCAGTGAGCATCTCTATCCTTTGAGCCTCTGCATCGTCATCTCCATATCCCGTCCTGAACTTCCCTCAATTGCGCCTAGATTGCTACTCCTCGCGGATGCGTTCCTTGCCAACCCTTACTCTGGGTTATTGTTCTCAACCCCTTCCTATTTGGGGTATGGATATGGAGAGTCAGGATTTGACGTCCCACTTCTGGCAGGTCCCTCGTCGACTTTGGGCCGTATGCACCTTCAATGGACCCACCAGCGTGCCCGGGCCCTCTTGACGCCATCCCAGGCCATGGAAATGCCAATTGTTTGACGTGGGGAACTTATGGGGACCAAGCTTGTGGGAGAACTCCCTATCTTCTAGAATCGCGCCCACTACAGAATACAACCCCACCTGACTTACTGTATCCAACGTCGACGGTATTGACCGGAGATTGTCACAGTAATGATAACCCTTGATCTATCTGACCACTCTGATCCTGATTATCGGTGCGGACCTCCGGATCTCTTCCTCCCCGAGATGGTGCTCATTGTAATGGACGATGCCGTAATCGGGATGAACAAGACCTGGTTTTACCACCTTCACAGCCTTCTACAGGCTCGATCCACCAGCAATGATGTTCAATGACCAACCCTGCTGAAAATTTGAGGTTTGACCGTTGTCCTTCAATTACAAGTTGACCCAGCTTTTACGGGAGTCGCAACCGTGTATAGCGGTCAAGGGATTCGAAAGCAACACAAATCCGGGGCTGTCTTTTGATTTGCATTCGGCGATGTTTTACGACGAGGTCTTATTTCATTACACTACCTACCCTGAGGAGTGTCAAGCGATGCTAGGCCTGTCGTGATTTTCTTGACCGGGTAGTCTCCGGAAGTACTGTTCACCAGTCCCTGCTGAACTCATTGCTGTAACCCCCACTATCAGTGGGCCTTCTCGTTGTCTTCGCGAATGTGGCGTCATATACGGTGTACGTCCCTGGTCCTTGTCCGAGGCTATCATAATTTAACAAGCGCTTCCCCACTTCGGTACGGCCCCAGAAGAATCTCCCTCGAGCTCGACGATTCCTTGAATCTTCCGACACTCTTCCACCCTTATATTCCAAAAAGGAAGTCTCCACGGCTCCCTCGAGGGTGTGTGGAAACCGTGTGTTTAATGAAACCCCGATGCGGGACCGACAGCTCACCGGAAGACTTGGCAGTGAGGTCATGGGAGGGTTGTAGAAGTGTCGTGTGTTAGAGGTTTAGTTGAGACTTATGAATGCCTTGCTCATGGGGTGACTTCGTCTACGGTATGATATGTTCTCCCCACATCCCATGGCGTCTCTAAACTCTCAATAGTAGCCATCAAGTATAGAGCGGAATCCCAACATGAAGATCTTCGGTAGCTACCCGGGCCTGAACGGAAACCGCGCAATGCAAGGTTTTGTCTTGACTGAATTACCACCCGGTATATATGGGATTTGAGACATATGTAGGCCAAAGCAATCAACACAACTTTGACGATGTTCCTGACAGTTCTGAAAGTCTCAATCGCGATCACGGTTTCTCTTCCAGTCACTTTTGGCCACGGCCAAGTGCGAAACTTTATCACATCCTCAAAGACGTACGCTGCAGCGGATGCGTATGGAGCTGCTGATCCCAACAGCCCAATTCGAAAGTTGAATACGTATGGTCCAGCTGCAGATTTTACAAGCGCGACGATTACATGCGGAGTGAGTGACGCCTTTTCTCCACATTGACCCACTCCGTTGATGGTTGTCGATAGGAAGGTGGAAATGTGCCTGTTACGCCCCTTGCGGAAGTCGCCGCTGGCAGTCTTGTCACTTTCGACTGGGGAAGTTGGACATCAAGCCACTCAGGGTAAGTTGTCGTCCCTTGTCTTCACAATGAAGTCATCCTCAGTACCGCGAATAGACCCGTGAGGTTCAATCTTGAATCAGTATCTCGGCATCGTTTGAACTATGCTACCAGGTCATGACATACATCGCCAAATGTCCAAATGGTTGTGCCAATTTCAAGGGCGACACTGGAAATGTGTGGGTCAGTGAGTATCCAGCCGAGTATCCTCATCGGAATCACCTCCGACAAGATTGACGGAATTACTCTCATTTCTCAGAAATTGATCAAGACCAGTGTAAGACCTACGATTAATTTGAAGTCGGTAGAAGGTGCTTACCCAACCCCAGACAATCCGACACGCACTGGTTTCGAATGGGGAGAGAACATCATCCGCTTCAAGGGAGGAAAATACAGTGTCCATATCCCAAACCTCGTACCAGGGGAGTACCTTCTTCGGCACGAAGTAAGCCCACTCCTTCCCCACATCATTTCTACCCTTGACATAGAAGTCGTACATAGATATTGGGCCTTCATGTAGCCGGNACTGTCNNNGGCGCCCAATTCTATCCCAACTGTGTCCAAATCAAGGTCACTGGCTCCGGAACCCAAACGCTCCCCGCCGGCATCCCCCTTCCCGGCTCCTACGACCCTTACGACAAGGGTATCTTGGTCCAGTTATGGCAAATCACACCCCAAAATCCATCTTATACCGCTCCTGGTATGCATAAGCCCTTGTATTCTCATAATCACTCGTTTTGATTTTTCTCATTTCTACATTTGCTTTTCGTTTATACAAGGTGGTGTCGTACTCCTTCCGTAAGTGTTCATACCTTTGTCTTGTATGAGCTCGAGACCAATTTTGATGATGGAATTCCTCTATCAATAATTGAATCTGATCGAAGGGGAGGAACAGGAGATTGGGGGGTTGAAGCTTACGGAGGCGGTGCGGTTGGGTCTTCTCCCTCACCGGTAACACCGCTTCCCTCCACAACGATCTCTACAACACTTCCGTCTACAAGATCTACATCGGCAACCAGTCAGCCGTCTGCGTCCTCAGGGTCTGTTGCGAAGTATGGTCAAGTGAGCTGTGTTCATTTGTGTCGTTGACGCCCTTGCTGACAAGGAATCCGTTGATCTATCATCTATCAAGTGTGGCGGATTGTCTTATACTGGGCCGTAAGTCATTCCTGAACTGATTGCGTTACGGCTGGACGGATTCAAGACATTCGTTTCAGAACTGCTTGTGTTTCTGGCACTACATGCACCAGCCTGAACGCTTATTATGTGAGTCGATGCCAATTTCACAATGCTATGCAAGGATGACGATGTACGACTTGTCTAGTCACAATGTCTTTGAAGAGATCAACCTGAATGGCAGTGAATGCCGTTGCTCGCGTTCCCACACCGTTGCTTGGTTTTATCAATGAAGAGAAACGATAATCACTTTACTCAGATCGAATATTGGTTGGACTCGATGATAGTGGCCAATTCGTTATATCGATAGCCTGAAAAACTCGATACTCTGGTGTCTATATGCGCAGGCTTGTACTCAACTCTCAACCACTCAATTTCCGTGGTGTCGCGAGATGTGGGCCAGCAGCGTTTCTCCAGCCAGGGGCGGGTCTGGGCCCAGCTGACGAGCCATTTATAGTAATATGGAAATGAAGGTTTTGATTTGAAATGTAGATGACCTGCCTTCGGCTCCGGGTTTTGCGAAAATCCATGAAGTTTCTTTGTAGATTTCGTCTCTCGTCTTTGTGATTTTGGTTCTGGCACAGACAACGTTAATGCCCCAAGCTCTCTCGTTCCACAAATATTTTCGGAACTCCAAAAGTGCCCTTCCATGACACACAGTGGACCACTCAATATCAGATATCCCCCGGAGGCTCGGTATCAACTCGAGTGTCATTGACGTCTCAAGGTCAACGCGCAATCAAGAGTTCTGGCGAAGTGAGGTCCGCTGAAGAGATAGGTCACGGTGTTGCAGAATTGGGCACAGAGGAAGGGAAATCCTCTGCGTTGACGAATACACTCAAGGAAAGCTGAATCGAATAGCTCATAGACGGACCTGACCCGTTTTTTGTCCGTTCTTGAACAGAGGTTGGTATACCCAATTGCATCTTTTCGTCGCGACGCATAGTATGTGCCGTGTGCATTTTGCCTAGTCATCGTTATCAATTCCAATCTCCGTTGGCATCCTTCATTGTTTCCTGCTTCTTGCGATACTGGGTCGACCACACCCAGATAAATTGCTGCTCAGGTTGTGTTGGCCAGTGATTAAAATGACGAATTACAACAGGATCAAAATGAGATCGAGATGATCACTTCACCCGAATCTTGAGGCGAACTGCCGCATCGTCCACTCACCACGAATTCCCATCGATATCTCCTCCATACGAAATGAGGTACTCCTACTCTCTGCACCACGTTGACGACACCAACCAATAAAATACTCACGTAAGAACTATATTGCTGAAATCTGAACATCTCACACCTCCTCGGAGGCCATCATTCGGCTTGTCGTGAAAATAAGCTTATCACCCGATGACATCACACATCCGCGGAAATGTGACAATATACCTGGCCTGTGGTCGTCACCGCGGTGACACAGGTGACGGGCGCTTAGCACCCAAATTTTGGCCTTGATATACGCCGTGGTGACTGTACCACGCCGTATACCATGGGGAGTCCCTTTGGCAGGCTCCGAGCCCTGATTTGGCCGAAAGCTTCGGGCGCTTGTTATATAAGCCTGCCATTTTGAGGCGGTATATCGATTATCTAAGCCTCTGTGCCACCCAACTGTGGCTGATCCCCTACTAAGAAATCGCAAAAAATCGAAAAACAGGTTCCACAAAAACAATCTGCCCCCCAAAAAATATGTTTGAGGTCGGAAATATGTAGATCTATAATATAATAATTTTTTTTCTCTCTATTTTGTACGCATTTTGCAAGGAAAAGGACAAAAACAGTGGGGAC
>JANAWD010000705.1:0-20024 GCA_027627245.1 Meripilus lineatus | reverse complement strand
TCGCGTGCCTCTTCTGCCAGTCAGACCGCCAGCACCAGTGGCGCCTCAGCTTCTCAAACCCCCAACGCCGCCATTTCCGTCGTCGGTGGTGTCGAAGGTGCTGCCATTGCTGGTCTTGGAGGGTTGATGATGTTGTTCGGGTTCTAAACAAAACCTTGCATCAAAACATGCGCATTATGTTTAAGGAGTTTTTGGTAGTTAATGATTTAGTGGGTAATGTTTGTTTGGTCTTCGGGTTGCATACACGGACATCTGGTTATCTATGAACACTATTCCACAGGATTTTGTTTTTTGAGTGTTGGGTTGTTCCCTCGTTAACGTTGTAGACAGACGGCACCAAAAGATATCCCAGTGTTTCACGGATCTTTATTTTTTGTGGACAACTTCGATGGATAGGAGCGACTGCGTGCTTGTGGTTGCATGCCAACGAACCGAGAGCCCATACCGATTGGAATGAAAGAAGAGAGTTGTTCCATTGTTGCATCGACATCATAAGCATGCAGCACCAGGCTCGGATGTTGTTCCCCGATGTTGAAGTTTGTCTCGGGCAATTTGGAATTGATCCGGATTTGGCATGGTGAGAGTATTTTACGTAAGAACCTACCTAATATAGCAAGATTGCAAGCCAGCTGTCTCCGTTGGGCCCGAAATTGGCGTAAATCAATTTACCGCCCTATTTGCCTCCCGATTCAGCCGAGAGAGACGAAACGCCAAGGGCATCCCGACACCGTCGAGCGCAATGAACGTTTAACAGAACACGCATCATCCATACTCCTCCAGACACCCCAGTCTCCATACGGGCAGTGGTACAGGATACCTCAAGTGAGCTTGGTTCAACTCTGCGTATCTCAATCCAGAAAGTGACTCTCACAAACAAGCGGAGGAAATATTGCATTGTTGCCAAGACTCTCTTGACCACCAAATGAGGTTTCTTGCCGTCATAACCATCCTGGCAGCTGCTGTCAGCCAAGGTGAGTTGTATCACAGCAAAACTCCCTACATTACTGACCAACTCCACCTCCACAAGCTTCCGCGACTTTGACAGTGTCCTCCAACCACGCCCGCGATGTTTTGGTCCGAAGAGGATCGTTATACCCACGACAAAACTATCTCATCAACCCTAGTCTAGTGCCATCACAAGTACGGCTTTCAATTTCGTACTGCATCGCATTCCTAGCTATAGTCTTATGATGTGTACGAAATTAGTGTCAAAGTCAATGTGCGGATATAACCAATTTGCAGGTGGGTCATAGCCATGATATGACATGTACTTACTGATGCGGATGTACGTATAGGACTGTGTTGACAGTTCTTGTCTGTGCACGGAAAAGGTGAACCAAGGGATGGCAAGTTGTATGAATTGCGTCCTGGCCATCGACGGTTCTCCTAATCCTGAAGAAGTCGATGCGCTGCAGTTGACTCTCACAGGTACGCATATATTTTGGAATAATCTCACCAGGGACAATAAAGGGGATTCTAACTTTGAATTACCTATTCAAGAATTCGAGCAAGCTTGCAATTCTCTCGGGAAATCATTGGCTGTCCTCGATTTGAGTGGTGGTGATGGTTCCACGCTTCCGAGTGGTATTTCGACGCCCCTCGCCACACCTTCTTTGACGAGTGCGTCAGAAGGTGCCTCGTCTACGTCTGGGGGTGCCTCACCCTCTACCAAGTCAGGGGGAACATCATCCATCGTTGTCCCTGTAATGGGTCTGGCCGTCACTGGTCTTATCGGTGCCACCGCAATGACACTCCAGCTGTGGTGATCCCGCTCTTTTGGCAACCCGGGAGGTTCGTAATTTTTGGTTAGGAACGATGGGAGGAGTAATGGGCAGCGCCACAATTTAGGAATTCAAACATGGGGATTCGCGTTCATTTCCGGATTGGAATGGAGGCAGGACAAACATTACTATTTCATGATGCCGGTATACCATTTGGGACTTAATCAAATGCCTTTGTGTTATCGTACACGTTCGTTATTGGTTCTCTAAAACAATCTCTATCCCAGGCTCCAACCATCCGCCCGGCGTGCAGGCCCAAAAATCCGAAATCAACAACATATCCTAAATAAGAAAATAAAACATGTTACATAATAATCCGTAACATAAATCACGTGCCTAATAATTGCCTATCTGAGAAGTTGAGAGTTGAAGGGCCTGCCCGCCAGGGCGGCTGGCACAAAATATTGGTAAACAACGGGCTACATCGCCGAAGCGCCCAATGCCTTCCAAATTGAGGGGTGTACGGCCGAGCCTGCAGAAATTCGTGCCACAGCATTCACGAACCTCCCTCTTTCGTACAACTACACTCCTTACTGTGGCTCGGACATCCCGGGCCTCAGGCTCCAATCTGAGTATGTCTTTCTGGTGCAACCCGACAATTCATGCGATCCTCATGCACCTCGAGCACCATCGGATTTCCCTCGGGCAAGTCCTGCTTTGCATTCTTGATGAACAAATATCTCCTCGCTTCCCATTAAAAGTCCAGATCACGGAAACTTGTGAGGGCGTGTTCAATCTTCCTAACAGAAAGGTAAACATTCGGGCGATCATTTGACTGCCTTACCATGATGGTGCGCCTCACATCCATCTCTAGAACATCCATGACATCAGCGCGCACATTTTCTGACAGAGTTGCCGAAGGAACAAGATAGGGAATAGTACGTGGAATGATGTATCGCAGGCGACCAGCATCCTGATATTCTGCACGGAAGCTTCCCCATGCGCTGATGCAATGCGCCTCGTCCCACACGACGCTTGATGATTATGGAGGTAAAACGATGGGGTTTCCCGCCCAGATTTCCTCTCCGAAGGGTTTGAGTTTTCCCCAATGCAAACTTTTGGGGGTTGATCACGACCACCCCTGTACTTCCCAGACTCGATGTCCTATTCAACATTAGCAAATGTTTGCTCGATTAAGATGGAATCACGTACCTTCAAATTTTGTGGGGTAGCAGTTTCAGAATAAATAGAGATGGCAGGAATACCGTGTCCATTTAATTCAGCGACACTCTGCACTCCGAGAATACTTCAANGGGGTCAATCACAATTCTGTATTCCATCCCGAAAGAGCCAGAGGTCATCCAAATTGTCAAAGCTCTTTCCTGATCCAGTTCCCGCAATACAAACAACATCTTTGTCGCGCTTGGAGGATGGCCTCCGCAATTTTGAGCTGCCATAAACAGGCCCTCCGACCGAACTTCTCGAGGGTCTTCTCCCGAATTTCTGACAGTGCGGCCTGGGGGATCTCCATTTGCGTGGGTGTTGAGTTTAGTGTGGCGGCAATCCCAAAAGATAATGAATATTGAGCATGCGGCGACGAATATTCCTTCCTCGGGCAGAAAACCCCTTGATTTGGGAGAATTTGGGCGCTTCGACTCTCCGAAGCCCGTTGTTTACCAATATTTTGTGCCAGCCGCCCTGGCGGGCAGGCCCTTCAACTTTCAACTTCTCGAACAGGCAATGGGTAAACACGTGATCAATATTATGTAACATGTTTTATTTTCTTAATTAGGATATGTCGTCGTTTTGGATTCATGGGCCTGCACGCCGGGCGGATGGTTGGAGCCTGGAGACAGCGACGTAGGACCCTGGATAATACCCTATATAGGCCGGTTTGAAAATCTGAGCCTCATGTCCGGCGCTTATTCAACACGTGACCTCCCGGATGTCCGATTTTCGAACCGGCCTCACCATCTGGAGGGGCCAGATGTCCGATTTTCATAGAGGCATGGTGAAGCTCCATTTCCGCAGGTATCGCTTGATTTTCTCCACAACTAGACTAAGAGGAGACTGGAAACTGCAGAAACAAACATTTCTCATGCACAACGAAGATCAATGTTGGTCAACAGTGCAGGTGATCAAGATACCGTGCAGAATAGCCCTACTGTTGATCTCAAGGTGCCACCTCTCCCTTCCCTTTCGGCTTCCCACTCCTCTTTTTCTTCTCCCCTACCGTCTGAGTGCCAATGATTCAAGTTTATTGTGTTGCCTGTAAGCATTGTAAATAGCTTTGTATCACTCCCTGACAATCTAAATTCGCTGTGTTTCGACCACACTATGGCCGAAACAAGAGAGGGGGCTTTCGTATGAATTGTTGTGTGTAGCGATTCCAGTTTTGCGTCAGAACTCGGATACAAGTATTACTAGATATGGACCATAATTAGTACCATTCCGACCTTGGTACTATCTGGGCATGTCCGATTTTTGGTCCGGCCTTGAGCCACAGACCCCCCTCATGTCCGATAAAAAGAGAGGGTTCGGTGCCTATTTTGGGTGCTCATGTCCGAAAAATCATCCGGCCTACGGCCGGATTTTGACCACTCATGTCCGATTTTCGTACCGGCCTATATAGGGTATTTTCCAGGGTCCTAGCGACGTCAGCATCCACTATCGGATTTTCGGGACAGTTCCAGAAATCCTTGACCACTCACTGCCACGGTTCCTTTCCTCACCAAATTTACGAGCATAGTCGCCATGACCTCATCTCCCTTGAAGAGCGCGTCGATCACGGAACCCAACTCTTTCCAATTGTGCTGTTCATCGTATTCTACGAGGTTCGAATTTGCGCTGCTACCCCACCCTGAGTGGGGGCCAAACGACGTATGGAACTCATGGGTGTCGGCCAAGGTACAGGTGTCCCCGAAATGGGGTAAAGGAGGGCAGAATATGGTTAGGTCTTAGAAAACCGCGCGTCCCAACCCCATATTGGGGTGACGTCATAACGCTGAGATTCAGGGTGGTCGTGGTGGTGAGCACCATCGCATAAATTGTCCAGGGGGGAACGATGACGTCATACCCAATAAGGCAGGTTGGCTTGAGATATGGTCAACGTCATCATTTTTTTTGAACAAGGGTGGTATCCCGGGATATATAAACCTGAAGAGAAGACCGAACGAATTCATCAACCAGAACATCCTCATATCTCTCAAACTCAAACATTTCTCACCTTCATCTGTCTCATTTTTGAAACAAACATCATCATGTCTTCCAACACCAACAACAACGAGCCCAAGTAAGCCGCTTGTCGTTCATCGCTTTTGGACACCATTTTCTCACCTATTCACCTCACAGCAAGACCACCGGTCAATACCACTCCATGAAGGGCAATCTCGTCGAGTCCATCGGTAACCTCACAGGTTCCGAGGCATGGCAACAGTCAGGCCGCGACGAGCACGCTCAGGGCGAAGCAGAGTATAAGGCTGCGCAAGCCAAAGGTTACGCTGAGGGCACCATGGATCGTCTCGGTGGTCGCAAGGACGCCATTGTTGGCGCCGTTACCGGTGATCGTCAGCAGGAGGCTTCGGGTTAGTCTGATCCCAATTCTCTTTTTCGCATCACATGCTCATTGATACCTCAGGCAATGTTCGCCACGACAAGGGAGAGGCCCAACAGAACATCAACAAGCCTCAGTGATGGCTTCGACGTTCCGTATACCCTTGTTTGAACAACGGACCACGCGACTTTCGTAGCAGTCAATTGTAATAATATTGTACTTCCTTGGCGATCTTCGACCAAATCGATCATATACCGATACACTTGTGATCTGAAACATCCATGTCCAGTCCGAAATTGATTATTAACACATCCCGAGTCTTGAGGTGAAGGGTATAGTCAGAATTCCTCGTCTTCCCCGAAAGATGAATAAGCAACTCCTGATCCAGCGTCGTTACCCTCCTTGTAAGTATCCTCCAGAATACGCAAATCATTCATTAGGATTCTGATGTCATCCCTATCGAGCCCCATGCGCTCGGTTACGTCTCCATTCTTGTGGAGAACCGTCTCTACAAAGTCAGCATATAACGAGAACATATTGGATGTCGAAGGCGTCGTAAAGAGCATTGAGACCGCAGATACCGATGTGAGTGGAATATTGGCAATCTGCCTGTCGGGCACTGGTGATGACGGCTCCTGTAGTAGAAGCGGAGGGAAAGATGTCGGGAGGGGAATAGATGGCGCGCGAACACTGTGATGATGATGAGTACGAAGGCATGAGTCTTGCAAACACGACTCACTTATGTGGTATGATTAAACGCAACCCGTCCAAGTATTCTTCGTAGCTCGACTGCTGAAACGAAGATAACCCTCGTAACACGTCTACTCTTGCAAGCGCGGAATTCTATGGAGGTATAGGTCAGAAAGAAAAGTCGCGGAACCAATCAGCAGAACACACGATTATATGCGGGTCTGGAGTCGAGGACATTGTGTGATCGTACAGTCTCCTCTCTAGTTCACCACCCGCATCAAATGGCGATGTCGACGTCAAGGGGAATACACCGCCTATATGCGCAAATCTTGTAACCTCTCTCCAATTGAGTATTGAGGCAATACTTGAGAGATCGTCTGTGGTATCACGAAGTCTGACAGGTAGTGTCGTAGACTCTAGGTGTGTAGAGAGCAATGCAGATGTTTGATATAGGTTACGACGCTAGAATCATGAGAATGAGCATCGCTCATGCATGAAGCTAGGGTGTGTGGCATACGCTGAAATGATTGAAATTCCTTGACCACCTGCCGCGTTGCCAGTTAACTGGAGACTGGAAAGGGATGCATATTGTCGAGAGTTCGTCTAGACTCCGGAGAAAGAGTGCGTCATTCAAAGCCTTTCTGATGCCGATCGCCTGGGTCGGGTTCAGAATTATGAGCATAGAATGTGGGAATCATTTCGTACATCATCTGCCTCGATCAGGCCTGGAACAGAGCTGGAAAGTATGGGAAAGGTGAAACAAGATGTCTTCGTGAATTCATCTCGGAAAGAGGTAATAAGGGAGTGCGTGAAGCCTCCGAATGAGGTTGTGTCATTCATGACTTGAAGACCCTAGACAGCGTCAATCAGTACGTCAACAGTGTCCGATCCTCTTGTCGTACCTGTAGGCTATCGCATTCCTCGACAAATACTCTGAAAGAGCCCTCCATAAGGGATATCTCCTATTATTGACGCCAACTCAAGTGCTCAGTTCACGAGCAGGGGAATGAAACTTGCACTCACCTCGTCATATCTCTTAAATGTATCTCTACCCAAGACCCAATCACCATCGTGGTTCTCGTACTCTGGGACATTCGGAATTCTCTGAGTAGTCCTAGGATGGAGGGCCACACGAGAATAGTCCGACCAGTATCGTACGGATGAAGTAGCTGGTCGATATGAGGACGATTCGTCTATCGAATCTCGGAAATGGCTGGAGCTCCCTTCTCCACCAAATTCCTCCTCGAGGTGAGCTTGATATTCACTCTTGGGTAGGGCATCTTGTCGATATTCGACAATGCTGCCATTCCTATGGTGATGTCGCGATTACAGAGGATATGGCGGAAAGTCGTCCGAGGGAGGCCCACCACTCGGATGTAATCCCTTCCAATTCAATTTCTGCCGCCTCATCTCCGTATAGGCCATCATCAAGGACTCCAAAGTTTGCTATACGAAAGATGGGTGAGACATTTCGGATCAGGGCAATGGGTCGACATACATTTGTGATCAAACAGCAACAGCCTGGGACAAAATGTTGATTCTCCCTTCAGCACATCTCTTTACTCCCCATGCAATGCTTTCATCAGATATTACGCGTAAACTCACGTTCAAGGTTCGTCCTTCGCGAAAGGAAATATCATGTTCAACTATTGGATCTTCACCCTCTTCATACGTGAAATAACTCTCTTGTGTGTTCCAGAAATGAGTTCCAATGTGATTTGCGAAGTTTCCAGCCTGGATATAGATGATCTCCTTCATGGAGAGGGGCGGTGGTGGAAGGGAGTCAAGGAGTAATCTCTGGTTTGCAGCCGTGGCCCTCAAGGCTTGGGCCGCGACTGTACTAAGAGATACGATTCAAGCGCTGGTATTATTCTTCCTCGAAGCGGATCGCCACAAGGGTTTTGCCTTTCTTGGATCGACACTGTGACGCATCCCAAGTCCAGAACCGAGACCATCATAGTTCCAGGCCCCACTCGGACTTGACGCAGGAACGTGCAGCAGGAAGTCAGTGAGAAGAGGATTGAAACCTAATATGTTCGCTCAAAGTAGCCAAGACATTTCATCGAAGGTGAGCAAGTGTTTTTATCCATAATGTTTCCAAATGAGAGCATTCCCTTGTTATTTGAGCCTTGACCAACATGTTTCTGCTGCATTGGCATTCACAAAAAAAGTGAAATGCGATGTTCATCCTGTCCCGATTGGTACGTCTCGTCTATCATGGCTTGACCGGAGATTACATTAAAAGGCTGATATCATTAAAACCCCACAGGGCTATTCAAACGAACAACATCGAAATTACATCTCCTTCTGAATCGAACACGATTGAACAACTCCTCCACTCCTCACAAATATGCCGATAAGTCAATGTATCTTATCCATAAATAGTCCCTCAAAGGAAGATGGGGATGCAGCCAATGGAGATAAGTCCGCCCTGAGAAGGTTTGTTAGTCGGATGACTCTATATTCGAATTCGTGCCGCTACTTACGACATTGTTGTTCTGGCAGCAAACAGTGTGGGCACTGCAAGTCAACTGGCCAACGCCGATGATGCTGAGTGGCGAGCAATCGGTTCCGACGATGGCGTTGAGGGGAGCAACAACGATGCCAAGGAGTCCGAGCAATTGAGTAATGGGTCCACCGCCATTGGCCTGGTTTTCATTTCAGATCAGCCAACTTCCTCAAATTGTGCAAAAAGTTCAGTGTTACTCACAGCCTGGACCTGTCTGCAGCACTGGATAGGTCCTGTGTGACACTCCGTCTGTCCACTTCCGCCGGTCGGGGTAGCTGTGGCGGTCACTGTGATGGTCTGAGTTGGGACGTGACCTCCCCAGGGGGCGGGGGCGGGGTGGGCTGACACGAGAACAACCAAGAAGAAGATGACGGAGAGGATGGAGGTGTAGGTGCGAGCGAACATCGTGAGTGATAGGTTAGGTCGTAAGAGGCTTGGTTGAACTGAGGAGTTTCTGAATGCTGCAGAGGCTGTTCAGACTGAGGAAACAGGAGAGGGCCATGCCCACTATTTATCCTGAACCTTCTGTGAATTCTCCCTCGAGAATTCCCTCATTCGATCCGCCACGGAATCTCATGAGGAAGGGTTCTTGTCGTTGGGGTGGGCCAATTCGCTTTGCACCTCCGTTAGTAGAGTATTGGAACACGACTAGTCGAGGTCTTCCTCACTATGTTCCGTCGGGGAGAAGCGTATCGAATATCAAACGGGGAGTGGGTAATAACTAAACATGGTACATTTGCGTTCCTGAGTGAAGCATGGGGCACTAAAATACCAGTATTAGGACAAAGACGATTATCCGAGGGTCCCACTTCACGTTATGCTCGTGACGAAGTCTATCCTGCAAGAAGAGAGCTTGGCATTTTGGGCTTGTGGAGGCATCACCATGATATCACATACATGATGACGACCGGTTCATGGTAGCAGGCATCCACGCTCTTCTTCGACCGTTAACCCCGACCAAGGACCGAGGTCAGTGCCAAGAGTTCCGGGGATGCTTGGTGGACAGACGGTGGACCTTGCATCACTCTGACGATGCTTCTCACACCCACGGATCCCGAAGCAGGTCATTATCGAATATCTCGAATCGGTCCGACTTCGAGAGGCATCACCGGCGGTCCCGAGATCATTTTTCCCCTCTGGACCACTTTGGGAGACAGCACGCTTTTCGCCTGTTCATGTGCAAACATCGCCGTGCCCCATGTGCCAAGAACGATGTGATAGGGCGCCCCTGCTAGATATACATTGGTAGTTCGCCTGTGGGCCATGCCTACGATGTGTAGGTACCCAAGAAACGCACCGGGAAGAAGTAACGGGGTTCGTGAGTGTGACCAATAGTAATCGTTGGAAAGCTCACCCAGAAGGACCAGTTGTTACGCCGCTGAAAATCATCGCATGCGAAACTTCAGAACTCGCGATTTACCTCGCTCTCTGGTGACACAAGCGGCCGGAACCCCCTCCAATCCTTTGCTTCAGCCGCGGACACAGCCCGTTCGCCGATAAGGGTCCCATCCATGCAGGGATGAATCGAAGGAGATATCGTATATCAACCCAGGTCGTCCAGGACGGGAAGGTTGAGTTTCTCATTTAGGGCCATCTTTTCGGCATCATCAGCATTGTCATATCTACTGATCCCTCCGGCGCTCGAGTAAAGATGTGATTCTTAGGACGGATAGGTGAACCGCCTCTGTCAATGTCAAATAGTCTGCGAGGGCAGTCCATGAATATCCTGATCTTCGCGATGTCAACCTGACAGGTGGCAGATGATACGACACGTATCCGTTTCAGAACTCCTTCGTTTTACTATGATCATAATCACCTTCCCCCATTCACCATTACAATAACCAAACCATACAAGACTTCTACGGTACATGTTGCGTTTAGTCAAGCTCATCCCAGCTTCGCGCGACGAACCTATAGAGATGCAGTGAGTATCCACGTCAGAACGGAAATCCAGAGTACTCACTCGTCATCATACCCAAGAGACGACCTCTTGCCTTTACCCTTGAGACCCCCTAGGAAGGGACCAATTTCGTCCACGATCGGTACTGCTTTATGCACTGCGTTAGCGACACCCTGGACGATCTGTGTTGCTTCATTCCAGAAGCGTGCATCGAGTTCCGCATTTTGACGTGCCCTACGATCGATTTCAAGTCAGCAACAGCCGTTTTTGTTGTGGAAACAGGGGATCAACAACGTACTCGATCTCACGAGCCAGGAGTTCGAGATCCTCTCTTCTCAGGAAGGTTTTGGCGATATGAAGTCCGTCAGCGACGAGAGGTGCTGCAGCTGAGGCTACCTGTCCCACCCCGTTGGCAAATGTCTTTGCGCCTTGCTTGACCTCTTGCCAAGACAGGGCCCCGCTATCCTCGCTTCCTTGGATGGGTTGTTTTCTGAGAGCGCTGAGCACCTTTCGTGCGATCAACACGTCTCGTCGCGACAGCTCGGAGCGGGGCAATTGATGGAACGGCAAGGCGAGCGCAGGAGCAAGAGTGGATGCCACGATGAGGACACGAACGATTGAGGAGACAGAAGGCATTATGTCGAAGGATTTACGAAGGGAGAGTGTAATGGTAAGTTGTCGTAATGTGAATGTAGTAGGAAGGGAGAATAAAGTCGGGCTTCAATGGAAGACTGGTCAGTACAATTTCATCTCCAAGCAGTATGTTGCGTGCTCACCAACCAGTGCCTTGACTGTGAAACGAAAGTAAGGGAGTAGAATGGGTGAGCAATAGGCTGAGGGATAGATCATCGAAGAGAGGTCTCTTTTAACGTGGAGCATAGGCGCGCACACAGCATCTACATTATAGCAGACTGATCTCGGGACAGCATGCTGTATCCCAATAATCCCTTTTCTAGCGGTCACCAAAGGAAATGCACTTGCTGACATCGGTCCGGTCATGATTGGAGGCGTAAACCCAACAACGCTAGACCCTTTCTGCATCGTTTCAGGTAAAGATCGAGGAGAGCCAGCTGATACGACTTTGCTTTTCGTGTATGGTTCCCGGATGGAAGACTAAATGGTGGAACGTGAGGACATCCTCGAATCATCCCCTTCAACGAGAATGTCTCCAAACAACTCATGTTCAAACTGCAAGGTCCAAGTCACAAGATGTGTACTAGCTTTGGGAGGTTAGGCGCTCCGGCACTGGCGCAAACAGTTCCTGTGTGAAACCTTGTATTTGTTTCGCGCCTGTCCGAGCTGGGCGGACAACTTCGAGACGCCAATCCGCCATCTCACGCCGACGAAGGTACATAACTGTAGCAGCCGCCCTCGACTTGATGCACTCCGTAGCTAGCGATTGTGTTCGGATCTCACCAATCAGCGCTCTTTTCCTTGCCGAACCTGATTAAGGCCTGATTGTGCACGAGGTGAGACGCAGTGTTCAGTTTTCAGTATACCGAGCGGACTGAACTTCTTCAACAGAAGGATGATTTGAAGGAAGCACTCGAGCCCAGACGATCCTCGGAACCGATAGGATCAAGAGAAACTCCTGATATGCCTACCGTGAGTACTTGTCCAAGATCGTCTCCGGAAATCGCAGTGGAAGAGCTGGATGGAAGTTATAAAATACTGGGAACCAGATTGGTAAATAAGCGCCTGGAGTGTTCTGCCAACCAAAATAATCCTTCGAAGGTGGAGGCACGCAAAATAGGGGGTACCCGACCCTTCGAGGAACAGGAAGCGAGATCATCATCTGGTGGTCTCCATATGATGGTCAGAGCGCCAGGCGCCATACTTGATTCCGAGCCAAACAACGCGAATCCGAAGTGATCAAGTTCATTACGGAAGTCCAGACGCCACTAACCTCCGATAAGCAGGGTGATAGGATGCCACAAAACCGAAACCAATACTATAAGGCGATGAGAAACTGGAGATCGGGAGTCGTCCTCCAGGTTGAAACAAAGGAAAAGGAGGACGATTAAGGTCAGGACGTGCGCGATAATTGGTGCTCGGAAATCTCACGGATCCATAGTCCGTCCAGAAGGTCATGACGCTTGATCTCCTAGAGAAGCGTTGTTCAGAAAGAAAATTATATCAAGCGACTGAAATACGACACGGTAAGGGAAGAACGAACCAAAGCCTAGGTCAAAGAGATTTACGAAAGCCTTGAATATCGTATTGAGTCAATTGCCCGAAGGGGGTTGTTCCTATTACCAGTGTTGAACTGTGAGCACTTTCACACCGGTGGTCCCGAGATCATTTCCCCCCTTCGGACCACTTCTAGAGATAGCACGCTTTTCGCCCGTTCTTGTGGCAAGCACCGCCCTGTCCCATGCGTCAGGAATGATGTGCCAGTTATAGGGTGCCCCTGCTAGGAATGCATTGGTAGTTCGCCTCCGGGTCATGCCTATGTTGTGTAGGCACCCAAGATACGGACCAGGAGGAAGTAACGGGGTTCGGGAGTGCAACCAATACTAATCGTGGACGACTTCAGCCAGAAGGTCCAGTTGTTACGCAGCTGAAAATCCTCGCATACGAGACATATGAACTTGTACTCACGATTCACCTCGTTCTGGTGACACAAGCGACCGGATCTCCCCTACATTCCCTTACTTCAGCCGTTTGCCCGAAAGGATTCAATCCATACGTGGTTGAATCAAAGAAGCTATCGTATATCGATGGAATCTGTCGGGGACGGGAAGGACGAGTTTCTCATCCAGGGCATCAACGACATTGTCATCAAATACTGATTCCTCCAGTCGTCGAGCAGAGACTATCCACGGGACGGATAGGCGAGCCGCCACTGTCAAGAGTCTGCGAGAGGTGGGCAGTGCGTGAATATCTTAGTCTTCGCGATGTTTGGCCTGACAAGTGACAGATGATACAATACGTATCCGTTTCAGAACGCCTTCGTTCTACTATGATAGCGATCACCATCCCGCACTCATCATTCACGATCACCAAACTATACAGTACATCTATGGTACATGATGTCTAGTCAAGCTCGTTCCAGCTCCGGGCAACGAACCTATGGAAATGTAATGAGTATCCACGCCGGAATGGAAATCCAGGGTACTTACTCGTCATCGTCCCAGAAGCGAGCATCAAGTTCCGCATCTTGACGTGCCCTACGATCGATTTTAAGTCGTGAACAACAGCTCTTTTCATTGTGGAGACAAGGGATCAAGGACGTACTCGATCTCACGAGCCAGGAGTTCGATATCCTCACTTCTCAAGAACAATTTGGCGATTTGAAGTCCGTCAGAGATGAAAGGTGCAGCAGCTGAGGCAACTTTCTTTGCGCCTTGCTCAAACTGTTGCCAAGATAGGGCACCACTTTCATCGCTCCCTTGGATGGGTTGATTCTGGAGGGCGTTGATAACCTCTCGAGCGATCAATACGTCTCGTCGCGATAGCTCGGAGCGGGGTAATTGACGGAACGGTAAGGCGAGCGCAGGAGCAAGACTGGATGCCACGACGAGGACACGAACGATCAAGGCGAGGGAAGGCATTGTGTCGAGTTTAACGAAGGGAGAGTGTGATGTTACGTTGTCGTAATGTGAATGTGGCAGGAAGGGAGAATAAAGTTGGGCTATAATGGAGGGCTGGTCAGTAGATTTTTATCTCTGGGCTGTGTGATACATGCTCACCAACCAGTGCCTTGACTGTGAAACGAAGGTAGTAGAGTGAGTGAGCAAAAGGCTGAGGGATAGACCATCGAAGAGAGGTCCATTTTAAAGTGGTGCATAGGCGCAGACACAGCATCTACACTGTAACAGACTGATTTCGGGACGGTATATCCCAACAATCCCTTTCTCATGTCCGGACAACTTCGAGACGCTAATCCGTCATCTCATGGCGGTGAAGAGAGAGCCTGCAGAAGCCGCCCCCTGCTTGATGTACTCCGTAGCCAACGATTGTCTTCGGATCTCAGTGATCAGCGCTCTTTCCTTACCGAACCTGATTTTGCGCGAGGTGAGATGCGGTGTTCGGTTTTCGTGACGTTCAGTATCGAGCGGATTGAATGCTGTCTCCCGCGACGAATAGTCTGAAGGAAGCACCCAATCCCAGGCAGGCCTCGAAAACGATGAGATCGCATTGAACTTCAAGATGCCTATCATGAGTATTCCCCCCCAAGATCGTCCATCTCTTTGCAAGCGGAGGTGTCTGAATATAGCATACTAGCACCAAATTGGTAAATAAGCGCCTGAAGCGTCCTGCCAACCACTATTGATCCACCGGAGGTGGCGGGATGTAAACGAGGGATTCAACCCTTCGAGGAACAGGAAGCGAGATCATCAAGCCGAAGAAATCACCATCGTCTGGTGGTCTCCATGTGATGAAGTTCATCACGGGAGTTCAGACGCCGCTGACTCCTGATCAGCAGGGTGGAAGGATCCCCACAAAATCAAAATCAGCACTTCAGGATGATCAGAGCCCCGATATCGGGAGGCGTCCTCTAGGTTGAAACAAAGGAAAATCAATAAAATTCAGATCAGGACATGCACGATACTTAGAGGTCGTGATGCTTGATCTCCTAGAGAAGGGTTGGTCAGAAATAAAATCTTGGTGATGAGATGCGATACACTAATGGGAAGAACGAACCAAAGGCCAAAGAGATTTGCGAAAGCCTTGAATACAGGATTGGGTCGCATGCCCGAAGGGTGTTGTTCCCATTGCCAGTGTTGTTGGACTGTGAGCATTTCCATACCGGCATATGCAAGAAAGATATCAAAATTCTATGATCAGATCGGAGACACAGTGGGTTGTACAAGAGTGTAATTCCAAGATAATTGAATCGGTATAAGTCAGTTGAGTTGATGAATCTATTTCACTCGTCGTCTTCCTCAATAAAGAACCCGGCTGCGTGGAGCAATGTTGCAAACTGTGAGATAAACGAAGTCAGGGAGAGTTAACCGTCACGAGATTTCGAAAAATGCATACCTGGACTTTCCCAATTGATTTCAGCTGCCCGAAGTCGTAACCTTCTCTGTCACTGAGGTCACCTGTTGACGAGATCAGCGATTGGAATTGTAGTGTAAAAGATAACCTGACGTACCACTATTGTGGTACATGGGGTCAGCGATTGGGCCTGCACGCTCGAACACCTGTGTCGCGGGGAAACCCTGCTCATGGAAACTCTACATATTATGACGTCATATGAAGACATTAGAGACAAAATTGAATGTCGAGTGCATCTACGGACCTGGTGATCACTGCAGCAGGCCTACAGATAGTTATCAGCACTGTTATCAACAGATGAGTCGATGTACGTACAGGCGTAAACCCAACTGACAACTCAGGGCTGTATATGGCGGAAACATTTGCAACAAGTTGGGTGACCTCAGGGGAACCAATGCTACATTCCTGGTGAGTATACGTCACCAATTTCTTTCCGTAGGCACTTACATGTCGGGCAAACCGAGTTGAGGAGGCTCGCCTGGAGCGCGATACGCCAACATATCCGCTTGGACCATCAATGTCAAGTTCGCACCAGCGGCCCGAAGTTCCCCTACACGACCGATGAAGTGGAATATGAACGATGAGAGATTCATGAGACCTACGGGCATAGGCACGGGACCCGAGTAAACCTTGTTCTTCTCCAGCAAATAGACACAGTTGGACGTTGGTCCTGAACTTGACTCGCCTCCGAGCAATGGTGCGAGCAATACCGAGAATTGATACTGTCCCACTTCCATCATCGTCTGCACCAGGAGCACGTGTGCTGCCGAATGATCCACGGCTATCATAGTGGGCACTGAGGAGGACAGTCTCACTCGTCTTCGTAGATGCTGCGTATGTGCTTGAATGAAAGATAGGTTAGGTCAGCAGTTTCGCATAACCCATGACAATTCGCACCAGATGATATTCGGGCCGAATCCTGAAAGGAATGGCTTCAATTCACACGTCGCCCCTGTATCCTCCATGCGAGCCTTCAACCATTCAGCAGCAACGAGAATCCCGTCGGAAAATGAATGCCGTGACTCGATCCCCGATTTCCCGTCCTCGCCAGTGAGGAACCGTATGTCGTTCTTCAGTTGTGGGACGGATATGTTGTTGACGACAGATGCGACCAAAGGATCGAACTTGACCTTGCTCAGGATCTGTTTGACGCGGTCGACTGCGAGGGATGGCACTGGAGTAAAAGGTACAGGAGAGTCCGAGATAAGCGCGGCTTTCCACAACCTCGGGGGTGGAACCTCGAGGATTGGAGTCCGCTGGAGGTCAACTCGGAGAAGAAGCGCATCCGGACCCCTCAGTAACACTTCTATGGCACTCCCTACACCCGTATTCAATGGTTGTTGGCCCTCGGAGAGACTTGGAGCATTGAGACCCTCGAGTTCGACTAAGTATTCAAAAAGCTCGTCTTTGGCAGAAAGAGAGAGGGATTCGTCCACAGCTTCTCTTTCGAGCCAGAAGAGACTCGTGCCGCTTCTGTGTTCAAGCAGCCGTAGTGGATGTATGGAGGTAAATTGAGGGTCGTGTGAGAGAAGGTACTTCAGGCATGGCCCCTGACGATCTACCCAAAAGAAATTGCTGTTGCCGACAGCGCCGTAATACGAATCAGAGCAGATGGCCGCATCCTGATAGACATTGAGAGGGTTATAAGATGCGATGATGAACAAGGGTATGAGCGCCGCAGAGGGAGGTGGGAGCAACATTGTTGACTAGAACAAAGATAACATTCCGCTGCCATCATCAGGTCTATCACACCGTGGAAACCGAGAATGCTGAGTTCAAGAATGGAACTCCGAAATCAAACGCGTTCAGACGCGATCACGTGCAATATCCTTGGCATTAGAAGCTTTCGTGAGGAACCGAGGGCAGCCGTCGATGAAGGTTTCATTCTGTGAGGGTGTCATTGCTACCTCCTTCGTATCGACAGACTTTATATTACTGGTTAGTTATACATAGAAATAGATGTACTTAAGATTACAACAAGGGGCAATAATGATTAGCACGAGATTCGCGGTGGATACTCATTAGGGACAGGGAGGAGGGAAGGAGAGATGAAGGAAAAGAATGGAATAGGATCATCCTTGAGACTGTACGATTTCTCATGAGGAATTACGACAGATCGTCCGGGAGATGCAACAATCTGATGATCCTTCGGAATCCATGGTGGTATCATGGAATGATTGATCAGCCCCGCCCAGTCGCTGGAGCACATGTATCAGTGAAACTGAGGCTATTGCGTACGAACCCGACTCACAATTTCCGAAAGAATAAGTGCGATTTCAGTCTTGTGGCAGTGGGCCGTACATCCGGATCCTGTGAAAGTGCCTTGGAGCCACATAAGCTGAGGTCGCCAAATTCAACACGGAATGTCGTACGAACCTGACGGAGGAAAAAATCTGCATCCTCAGAGAGTGAGTACTTGGAGTGTTCCCACGGCTCGAAATGAACGCGAATATTGAGCACAAGATCAGAGATACTACACTGATCTGTTGGAGGGTTCCAAGGAAACTACACCGTTATCAGCTCGTCATGGTAAGTCACATCGATGAATGATTGACCCACTCTATTTAACAACAACCGGTATGCGATCATACCAACGGCCCAAATGTCTACCGGGTACGAGTAAAGATCCCCGCGATAGACTTCGGGGGCAATATACTCGGCGGTTCCGCATGAGGAAGCTGTGATCTCTTCCTTAGTGTCTGGGATTGCATCAGGGCCAGCACAGATTCTCCCGGCTTCTCGTTCAAAAGGATTTGCGTCCTTTCGAAAACACCTTGCCAGGCCAAAATCACAAATGACGAGATGACCTTCTGCGTCAATCATGATGTTCGAGGGTTTCAAATCCCGGTGAACGATCCGACGCCTGTGTAGCTCCTCCACCCCGAGGAGCTTTCCTGGAGTCAGTTTGCGATAAACGAAATTTGGCAGAGAACTCACAAGCTCGGCTATATAAAACTGAGCGTGTTTAGGATGGAATCCACCTTGATCTAGTCGTGACTGAAGATCACCCCCTGGGTAATATCTCTATCGAGGTCCATCAGAACGCGAACTACTGAATTTAGCAGACCGCAGGTACTCACCATAGCTATATAGAAAAACCTGATATCGTGGAAGGTGGCGAGAAGTTCAGCTATACCAGGTGCGCCTGTGAGTCGGCGCAGAGCAAAATACTCTTCTATCGCTCCCCCACATCTTTGTAAAGTCTGATATCCGGCCTTGCGACCCAATCTTCTACCCCGTTGGTCGCAAGAGGTAGGTGACGCCTTCGATACTATTTTGAGGGCAACCTGCACCCTCGATGGTTTATGATACGCAAGATAAACATCACCAAAGTGGCCCGAGCCGAGGTGCTTGACGAATCTAAACTCCCGAAGGGATGGTACGCGCGTAGCTTGCATCTGAGGTGGTGGGGTTGGGTCGGGAGCTTGGGCGGACAGAAATCTATGACGACGTGATGGGTTCTTGAAACCTTCTATACGAACCCTATCTAAAGGATTGTTGTATGATCTATTGAGAGACCTCGAACAGATGGTCCTGCGGCGGACTGCTTGGCGGATAGAAGCTTCGTCACGAGGGAAGGTATGGGCCTTCACTTTCGTGGCAACATTCGCGTTCAGGAAGATCGATGGCACAAAAGGATCGTCGCCGCTGAATCTGGGGTCGTTGCTATCTCTAGTGTCATCAGAGTTACAGCGATGGCCGCATAGGGTTTGCCGCGGGACCACATCCGCGAGCGGTGCGCGGTCGGCCAAGATCTGCGAAACTTGTGAGTAAAATCACCCAGGCACAAGGGATATTCTGCTCTTACCAGTGTACTTGTTCTAGGTGTGAGCATTCCGAGGGCCACTGAAGATCCTGGCTGAATAGGAGAGCGAGGATGAGGAGTTGGGCGCAGCTTAAGGGAGGGATTCCCTTCTTCGAGACTCTGAGGGATTTTATCATACCCGTCTCGTCTCGCCGCGACCTCCTCATGTCTATCGTGGTCATGAAGCTCCTATATCCATCTCTGAATGTCAGTCGACGCCCAGTGGTGTGGAACAGCGAAAATCACTCACTCTACTTTTAAACCGCCCGCGACCCAAAACCTCGTTCGTACCTAGAAGCGTCATGATGGCGTGTGGCCGTAGCTCTCCTGAAGGGACGTACGCCCAATGTAGCAGAGGTCAAGAAATGAGTAGACAGGAGGCAGCACACGATATCAGCGTGTTTTAGAAACAACCAGCCAGTGCACCGTATACTTCGAGTCTTGGGCATACTGCCGCATATAAGACATGTTGAGCCTCCGAGGTGCTCGGATTCCACATAACACGATCGTTCTAGTAGGTTGTAGAAGTGGATTACCGCGGATGTGATCGGGACCGAGATGAGGTCGTGCTCTCCAGCTGTGACGAGGTAGAGATGATCATGAGCGTTGAGAGCACATGGACCGCGCGTCGGACTCGGAGACTTGTCATCGACCAGAAGTTTTTTTTTGAGTCCGTCATGAGTAGAAGGCGACCAAGTCTAACAGGCCAAGTTTGCTGCTCCAAGTCCAAGAGGTTTGGCTCCGCGTCGCGATCGATGTGCTTGGGTAACGCGTCGGAATTCTTCGCAGCATGATTTCGAGCTGCGGCGTGGACCGGCTCCGGGCACAGGATTTGGGCCGAC